>PVKA01027145.1:0-30866 GCA_004027165.1 Ctenomys sociabilis
TTTTTTTTTTTTTTTTTTTTTGTCTTTTTGAGACAGGGTCTCACTGTGCAGTTCAGGCTGGCCTTAAGCTCACTTTGTAGCTCAGGCTGGTCTCGAACTCACAACAATCCTCCTGCCTCAGCCTCCCTAGTGCTGGGATTACAGGCATGCGCCACCACGCCCGGCAGATTTTTGACATCCTTGATTACTTGTCAGGCAGCTCAGAAAACTCAGAACTATGTGAGGACTACTCGAGCTCATGTGTTAGCATCTCGTGGGCTCCTGCGGTGTGGAGCATGGAGTCCACAATGCTACAGGACTGTCACTTCCAGTTATCTTCCGAGATTATTGGTTCTCAGCGGGGAGTTGTCCGCTAAGTGACCTGTGCAGTGTCTGAAGACATTTTTGGCTGTCACAGCAAGAGCCAGAGGAGTGCGAGGTTAGGACAGTGAGGGGAGTGTCAGGGGCTCTACTGCTGGTGCCCAGGGGTGAAGCCCTCTGTGCGCCTCATCACTAGGATTCCACCCTCTCCAACATGGAATCTTCCCACCCAAGCTGTGCACAGTGACGAACCTGAGAAATCCGAGGCCTCGTCCGGGGGTGGCGGTCAGCAAAGGGTGAATGAAGAGAGCGCTAACCACAAACCCGGGTGACTGTTTTCCGTGATTCGGTTAACAGAGTGAGTTCCAGGCTGCGGTGCCCGCTGGAGGCCTGATCTCTGGAGAGGCTGTTCAGAGGTCTGGGGTCGAGAAGAGCGGCGCACGAGCTCCCAAGGTCAAGAGCACGGGAGAAGGAACCAGCGAGAGACAGGTACTACCCGCGTCCAGGCCCCAGTCCTTGCGTCGGGGGCGGGGCGCCGGGAGAGGCCGGCGGAGCAGCTTCGATACGGCCACGCCCTTCCGGGGGGATCACGCCCCTTCCCGGACCACGCCCCTCCCGGGCCACGCCCCTCCCCGGCCTGGTTCCTGCTTCGACCCCTTTCCTTCCCCTGCCCCGCCCTTGGCCGTGGACGGGAGGCGGGGCTGGCGCGCCTGGCGTCACGGGAGAGGCGGAGGCCTTCCCTGATGAGAGGGACCGTCCCTCGCGGCGCCGCGGAAAGGCGGGGCCTGTTGCGGGGCGGGGCGGGGCGGGGCGGGGCGAGCGGCGCCCGGCGCGGGAGGGACGCGAGCGCAGGCCGTATCGGCCCCCGAGAACTGGACGGTGAGGTAGCCGGCCCTGCCCGCTGCCTCGCGGCGCTCGCTCCTCAGCCCGGGCGCACTCGCCGGGCCCCGCGCGCTGGCTGCCTCGGCGCGAGCGAGCGTGGACCGGGACGGCGCGCGCGGCGCACGCGGAAGTGGTGAGTGTGGGCCCGGCGGCGGCGGGGGTTTCCAGCGGGCGCGGGGCGCGGGGTGCGGGGAGGCCGGAGCTGTCTCCTGCCTGCTTTCGGCCCGGGCCCGAGCGCGCACGGCGACATCCTGTTTACCGCGGCGACGCTGGGGCCGCGAGCGCGCGCCCGGGCTGGGCCGGGGCTGGGCCCCTGGGATCCGGGTTGAGCCTGGACCCGGGCCACACCTCGCCCTGCGGGTTCTGTCGGGCCCAGAGTGGGCGCGGGGGCCGCGACCACCGTGGGCTTCTGGCGCCCTGAACCGGACCGGCTGAGGCTCTTGATCTGGCGGAGAGCCTCGACAACACCCTCGAATCGGGGCCCGGGCCCCAGGGCGGTGTGGACTGGGGGACCTCGGGAAGGCTCCGCGATCGGTGCCCTCGGCGCCGGCGTCGTGTGTCAGCTTTGGGTGGCGATCCTTGCGTTCTGGGTGGAGCCCCTTTTTGCCACTCCTTGGTTACCTGGGCTGTGGCGACCCCAGTCGGGTCCACCCGCTATCCGAAGTACTAACGTGGCCCCTCGGCCTGGTTCTAGTGTTTTTCTCAGGGGTGTAAAATTGTCTTTACTTATTCAGGGAGGAGAGTGTTGAAAACTGGGAAATGATGGCTGTAGTGCCGACAACTAGATGTGACTACGGAGTGTTTGATTGTTGGCTGCTTGTAGATAAGGTTGAATTATGTGTGGGCTCACAGTGGAAGAAGTTTTTCTTTCTTTTTTTTTTTTTTTTTTTTTTTTTTTTTGCGGTCCTGGGGATCAAACTAAGGACCTTGTGCTTACCAGGCAGACGCTTATGCCGCTGAACTATCCTCCCGGTCTGGAAAAAGATTTTTAAAGGACACGAAGAAAAAAAGTACATAAAATAAAGGACACACGTTTTGAATTAATTATTTTTTGTTCATTCTTTTTTCAGACCCTAACTCGGTCCATTTTGTTGTCTGCCTCTTTTGCCTTTGGTGATGCCTGGGTTTCCAAGATTAGGGAATCATTTTCAGGGAGGGATACGTGTTTATTTTTGTGAAGATTCGTGGAGTTCAGCTTCTTTAAAGACTCGGGTGCATCATATCATCTTGCATAGGTGTAATCATGAGTTTTTCTTCATTCCATTGCATATTGTCATACTTTATATAACTACATAACTAGTACTACATAACTCCTAGTGCTAGAATTTCGAGGTTAACTTTTTGGCCAGTTTCAGTTGTTTCTCTCAGGGGCCGGGGTGATAGCTCAGTAGAATAACCTGCTTAGGAAGTGCAGAGTCCTGAGTTCAATGCCCGTTACTGGAAAAAAAAGTGCCATTAAATTGTTTCTCTCCTTTCACAGTATACTAATTATTTACTATCATGGGGAAATAACCACAGTGAGTGATTAGACTTTGGCAAAATAATTGAACATTTTCAAAAAGATTTACATTTCTATTTGTGTAATTTAAACCAAAGGCAGTTTTAATATCAGCTTGACTACGACTGTACTTTATTTCTCTGATCATTTGATGGCTACCCTTTACAGACTTAAGGTGTCAAAGGGACTAGGTTACAAAATCTTTTTGGTTTGGGCATTTGGGTGGAAATAAGGAATTCTGAGGGTAGGATTGCTTTGCAAGAATAAACTTGGATTAGATTGCATGAAGAAACAGTCTGAGGATTGTGAAGTGTCAGGTGAGAGTAAATTTATAAACACTAGTGGTTTCAGCAGCAGACTACTAGTTATAAATGCTAATAATATTGAGGTTATCATTCATTTTCTTTGAAGTAAGATGTGTTTGGAAGATCATCCAACTGAAACAAAGCCTGGAGGATGTGCATAGATTTATACCCATTTTTATACAGAAGACTAAGTAAAAAAAAAAACCTGCCTTAGTGAGGCCTTTGTTTTCTGGCCTCAATATTCCTGTGTCTTCATTTTGTATGTTCTTACTGTGTTCTAATGAGATGATTTGCTATTAAAATATTTGTCTGAGATGGGCATATCTGTACAAAGAAAATTTTCTTGTTCATTTCTATATTAAAAAAATATCCTGTCAGATGGCTGGGGATTGGTTAGGGAACTGAGCTCTGCTGAGCAGGCAGCCTCCCTCTCTGGCAGGGGCCAGTGGCTGGCGGTGTGTGGAGCAAGGTATGCTGTGGACAGAAGTGCCAAGGCTACCTTGTGGATTCCTAGAGACCAATGGTTCTGTCTTGGTACAGTTGCGCAGCCTAGGCTCTGTTTGTAGGTTTTAGATAGAGATTTTGGTAGCTGCAACTTGAGAACGTTTGTTTAATACTGTGGACATTTAGTGAGTAGAAGGCAAGGATGCTAGCTACTAAACATCCCATAATGCACAGGCCCTCCACTCCCAGCACATGTCAATAGTACATAAGTTGAGAAGTCTCTTTTCACTTCTGGCCACTTTTTTTTTTTTATCTGTAAAGTAGAAATAAAAAAAAAGTTCACCTTGGTTATCTCATAGAATTGCTGGGGCAGATCAGGTAAATAATGCACAAATTATAGTTGTTATAAAGATACTTGTTTTTCTAAGTGGAGTGTTAGACATGCTGATAGTTGCTGAATAAAAAAGATGCATTGTTTGTTGCTAGTTTTTTTTTTTTTTTTTAATTCCCAGTACTGGGAATGAGCCGATATCTTTTTCATACTGGGTAAGTTTTCTATTACTGCAGTACATCTCCAGCCCTTTAAAAAACTTATTTTTAGCTGGGCGTGGTGGCGCAGGCCTGTAATCCCAGCACTCGGGAGGCTGAGGCAGGAGGATTGTTGTGAGTTTGAGACCAGCCTGAGTTACAAAGTGAGCTTAAGGCCAGCCTGAACTGCATAGTGAGACCCTGTCTCAAAAAAGACAAAAAAACAAAAACAAAAACAAAAACAAAAACTTATTTTTAGACAGGATTTTGGTCTTGTGATCTTCCTGCCTCAGCCTGCACAATCAAGTTCGGCCAATTTTTCTCTTAGAAATTACACTGGAGTCAGAGCCTGGCAGTGTACAGCCACTTGGAAGCCTGAGGCAGGAGGATCGTTCCAGCGATCCACCACTTGAGATGTTCCTGTTTAGCCTGGGCATTACAGTGAGGTGTTGTCTCTCAACAGAAATAAGAGGTGAAGTACGTTATGAGAGGTGCTGCAGAAATGGGCTCAGTGTTTATACCCATTTCATGCTGTTCTCCAGGCTGGGTTTTTGGGTTTTTGGTAGCCTTGTGCTTCCTCTGAGCTTCTCACTGTCCCCTGTCCTCTGCTGGGTGTGCAGGTCTTGCTTCCTGTGGCAGGCCCTCTGGTAGCTTGAGGTTTCATGCAGCTGCCATGTTGTATGGTGGCCTTCAGGCAGGAAACCAGCTCCTCTGAGACTCTTCCGTGCTTGTGGCAGTTTGGAGGCAGTGAGCAGCTATAAACAGTCAGCTCATTTCCTGAGACCTTCACTTCCAAGGCTTTATGATCCGTGAGCCTTTGCAGCTGGCAGTGGGCACACATTCTTCCTGGGTGCTTGGAGACAAAACGTGCTGTTAGGAGCAGAAGGAAAATTTCTCTTAATTCTGCTATGGCCAGAAGACAGCTGGCTTTGGGTGGGATATTTTTAACCTGGGTAACTGACTTTACTCCACTATAATAGTCACAAGATATTTTGTTTATTCATTTAGCAAATATTTGTTGAGCTTTTGCTGTGACTCTCAGTGAATAAGTAGGACAAAATAGGCAGAAATTTCTGTCTGGGTTTAGTTTGCAGTGTAGTGAAGCCCCTGGGAGCATGCACAGCGTTTCTTCTGTTGACCTGGTGCACACACTAGAGTGAGGGGGATGGTGGCCCTGGGGCCATTTCCCAGTGGCCTTCAGACACTTGTGGAAATCTGGGTGCTGAGGAGTGGCTTCCCTTTTTTGTTTCCTTTTAAAATTACTGATGAACCCATTTTTTGGTCTATACAAACATCTCTTGGTCTCTGCTGAATGCCTGGCAGATGGATAAGGTGCTGCTTGTGATGGTGATGTGCTTGCTGTGGGTGATGCCAGAGGGAGGTGCAATTAAGACCATCAGGACCCAGAAGAGTGCAAACTCCTGCGTGAAGCTCTTTCCACATGATTGATGAAGAAGCTGTCATTGAGAGAGTCCCAGGGGGCACATAGGAAGGTCCTCCAGGTGACAGTGTGGGGAAGGGCATGAGGGCGGGCATGTGTGGTGTTGTGGCACACTTGGAAATGGCCGCTGTGACCAGAGCAGCTCCTTAGAAGGGCACTGAAGTTGGGCAGGCTGCAGCACAGGTCCAGCAGGTGGTGGAGACTGACCAGCCCAAAGCCTGTGAATGGTGTGCAGTTGGAATTGGGGCCTGAGCTGAACATGTGAAGAGGAATGATGAACCAGTGAGGATTTTGGGTGCAGGAATCCTGCCATGCGCAGTGGGCGAAGCCTGAGGCTCCGAAGGCTCTTGCAGGTATGTTGTCTCTGGCAACCATGGTGTACCCTCTCCTTGCTCCGGGGAAGGAGTTCTGTAATTCGCACCACTTACAGCTCCCTTGAAGATAGCTTGAAGCAGGAAGAGTGTGTGTGCCCTTCCTGACAGCAGAGCAGCACCTGCTCTGATGGACCTTGACCATCAAGGCCTCTCACGGCCCACCTCACACTGAGGGCCTTATGAGAGAAAAGGTGAAACAGGAAGCCTCAAGTGTGGCTGAGTGCTGGCAGGCTGGTCCTCATCTTGGCTGGGAGTGAGGAGTAAGTTCTTGAAAAGCAGGCTGGCTCTGGGGTGTTGTGGGGGTGAGTGTTTGTAACATGCTGGCAATTTGAAGGTGTCACTGTCACAGAGCGTGATGGTAGGCATTGGTATGCATCGAGAAGGGGTCAGGAGGGCTGGCCAAATAGCTCAGCTGATTAAAGCCCCTGCTAGCAGGCACAGGGGCCAGGGATTCCCTGGGTGTGCTGGCTCTGCCCCTAGGGCATACTGAGATAGCAGTTGAGACTGGGTGTGGTGGTGTAGGAGCCTGTAATCCCGGCTCTTCGGAGGCTGTAAATGGGGATCACTAGGAGTCCGATCTAGTAGTGAAACCCTGAGCACCCCTGTCCTTAAAATACAGATTAAAAAAAGAGAGAGAAGAGGTCAGGGTGTAGAACATCATTGCCATGAGAGTCTGGTCTCAGCAGAAAAGGTCCACCAGTGCTGCCTGCAGTGAGGCTGGGAGGCCAGAGGATAAGGAGGAGCTGCAGACCTCTGCAGGGCAAATTCACAGGCTTTAACTGGGGTAGGTGTGTGATGCTCTGAGTACCAAGCAGGCGGGGTAAAGGCCTTTTAGCCTTGTTTTCTTCTTGGAGTTGATGGTCTGTTTCTGCAGGCTTTGATCTATCCTGGCTTGATTTTAGCTAGGACATAAACACATTTATATCTGTTTTCTTATCAGTAGAGCGAGGGTAATACCTGCCTCTGCAGTGGTTTTGAGGTCTGAATGAATGATTACACCTAGAGAACTTGTAAGTGATTGGTATATATGCTTTGTGTCAATTTAAAACAAATCAAATTACATATCCAGGATGTTTTTTAAAATTAAAACAATCTTATTTATGGATCTATTTGGTACAGGGTCTTGCTACATACATAGCTCTAACTTGGAGTGATCCTCCTGTCTCAACCTCCCAGCACCGGGATTACAGGCATGCACCACCACACCTGGTTTCCATGGCTGGCATGGCCTACCTGGGGTTCTGGGACTGCCATAGTGTGTAGTACTGGGGACCAAACTAGGCTATGTCGTTATGCTTGCCAGATAGGTGCTTAGACTGCTGCTGTATGTCCCCAGCCCTGCGGGATGTGTTATAGTTGCCTGAAGTGCTACTTTGTAGCTGCAAAGCATGCACCGAAATGGTGGCTGGTGTGCTATTAGAAAGGCTTCACTTAGAAGTAGGTAGATTTAAAAAAATGTTCTGCATAAAAAGGGTCACTTCCCATGTCTAGAAACATTATTCAGATAGCACTTAAAGTGGTAAACTGCTTTCTTCTAAGGAACAGTGAGAAAGATGCTTTCATTTAAGCCCACCAGGGTGTGTCCTGCAGCTTCATTTCTGGAGTGTTTGCTGAGCTCCTGTGTTTCCAGCTGGCAGTGGATGCTGGCAGAGGCGCCATAGGGTCCTCAGAGTTTTGTGGCTGTTTAACGAATCGAATCGTATGAGATAAAGGGACTCTCATGGTTCAGTTTCCACTGAATGTTGTTCTGTAGTTTCTGTTTCTAGAAATAGGAACTATAGCACAGTATGCTTTCCTAAAGCAAGATTTACCTAGAATACAAAACTGTACAGTCAGCCGCGTGTGTATGTGTGTGTGTGTGTGTGTGTGTGTGTGCACGCGCTTGCATATCCAAGCCTGTTGCTCTTCAGTTTTTTTTTTTTTTTTTTTTTTTTTTTTTTTAGACAGGGTCTCACTGTGCAGTTCAGGCTGGCCTTAAGCTCACTTTGTAGCTCAGGCTGGTCTCGAACTCACAACAATCCTCCTGCCTCAGCCTCCCGAGTGCTGGGATTACAGGCATGCGCCACCATGCCTGGCTCTGTTGCTCTTTAGTGACCCTTACATTCGTTCGACAGGTTTTTGGATTTGGGAGTTAGCTTACTCTTGAGAACAGTTGCACCTGGTTGGGAGAGTGCTGTTAATAGTCTGTCTTCCTGTGCATTGACAGAAAAGGGCTCAGCTGTGTCTCCCCCTTGGAGGAGGAGAAAGCAAAACTTCCTCTCTAGTGAGGTAAATGAGGAACAGGGGATAGTGGTGTCCTCTTGCCCAGAGGCTGGGCTGTAGGTATATAAAAAATAAACCTAAGTAGGGCCTGGTGGCGCATTCCTGTAATCCCAGCACTTGGGAGGCTGAGGCAGGAGGATTGTTGTGCGTTCGAGACCAGCCTGAGCTACAAAGTGAGCTTAAGGCCAGCCTGAACTGCATAGTGAGACCTTGTCTCAAAAAGACAAATAAATAAACCTAGTTATTTCTACTAGAGTCAGAACAGTGCAAATAACAGCCATTTATTTAAGTAACAATTGGTTACTAGTGCAGGTCTCATTTGTTCTTCATGGTGTTGTAAAGGGCTTAAGTGTGTTAAAACTGATAGTAGTTCACTCAGTTAAGCTCAGTTATGTCTGCTAGCTACATAGCTTGCTCACACTGTAGGAAGACTATAATTCATAGCTTTGGGGCTGGGGATTTGGTTCAGCAGTAAAACACTTGACTAGCAAGCTAGAAGCTCTGGGCTCAGTCCTTGGCACCAAAGCCAAAAAAATAAACTTTACCTATAACTTATAGCATTTTTTTCAACTAGTAGAAAAAGTAGAATTTCATATAATCCTTTATGCTATAGTAAATGTAAAGATAAAAGGGAAAAACAGCTGCCCAAAAGCATAAAGTTTGGGCCAAGGAGATAGCTCAGTAGAATGAGCGCTTGCCTGGCAAGCACAAGGTTCTGAGTTCAATTCCCCCCATCTCCATTCCTTGGGAAACAAACAAATGCAAAAAAAAACCACAGCAAGTCTTACTGTTGAACTGGTAGGGTGGGTCTGCCCAGAGGGGCAGGCCTGTGGTAGATGAGAATCCTCCCACTCAGTGTCTCTTAGGGTACAAAATAGAGGTGTTGGGTGAGGGATGATAACTTCAGAGAACCTCACTTTTTCCTTTGCTTACAGTGACAAACCCTTCACTCGGGTTGACTGGAGGTAGGAGGAGGGTTGTGGGTCAGATTGCCTGAGTGCAAATCATGGGCCTCAGCTTGCGACCTAGGAAGCAGGCTGCAGGGGTGGCGGTGCATCTGGGGATGGCAGCTGTGCAGTCCATCTTTTGTGCTCATCTTTTGTTCAGCACCTCTCTTGATGGTGTGCAGTGGACAGGACAAAGAGTTCTTTACTAGGAGAAAGACAGGTGTGGAACAGTCACACAGCTGTGTGGGACAGAAGGGATATCAGGTGGCTCTGAGACGTTGGGGGGCAGTAAAAAGGGGGCTTCTGCAGTGACATCTGTGTGTTCCAGACCAGAAGGCTGAGTGATTTCCTGAGAAGGCAAGGAGCTTTTCCAGCTGGAGGGCCCAGGCTATGTGAAGCCATGGCAGGGCCTGGGGTGCATCTGGGGAAGGATGGATGCTTGGTCTGGCAGGGCCTGTGGGCCTTACTGCGGTAGGGAGGGAGAGCTTTTGAACGGCGGGTGAGGACTCCTGGCATCAAGTGAAGAAGCGCAGCAGCCCTTCCCTGAGCCCACGCCTTACTTCCTCCATTCACTTCCTCCTGCCTATTCTGTCCTTAATGACTGCCCTATCACCTCGGGCTGCTTCCTGAGATCACCACTGACCTTCTGCTGTGGTGGGATGACACCTTCTCTCTGCCTTGTTATGTAAAACATTTTGTGAAGCTGAAACCTCTCTGCTGGCCCGAGGTCCCCAGCTCCAGGCTGGCTGGGCCCAGTGCTACTTCCCTCCTCCTCTGTGAGTCCTGTTCTGCTTGGGTGTTTCCTGAAGGTCCTTGACTGCAGATCTCTCACACTTGTCCATAAGCCAGGGAGAAGGTTTTGTTTATCAGAACCAAAAAAAAAAAAAAAAAAAAAAAAAGATGGGAAGACTGAATTAATTTAACTTCAGAGGTCTCACTGAAATTAGTCTCTAAGTGAGCCCCATAGAAGCTTCTCACATTTATTGAGGGCTACCAACAGGCTAAGGACTGTGCATAGTTAATTTGGTATTAGCAAGCTGTTATTTGCATTCCTTTCAGCATTCACCAAACTTAAGTTTACATATCACTAGTTGGTAACTTCCCAGGCAAAGGAACAAAGAATAGACTGGGTGCCTTCTCTGGGAATCTGTTACCTTGTCCAGCTTGCAAGAGTTACAAGGGGCCAGTTTCCTTAGGCTATGTTGTTTGCTACTTGCTCCCTTGGGACAGTAAGCTTCTGACTCATCATTATGGGGTGGACCCCCTTCATGCACTGGGGAGCAAGAAGTAGGGGTCCCTGCCAAGTTCTCAGAAGCTAAAGATATTGGTAAATACGATACTGGCAGCTTTTTTGTCTGTGTGACAGGGGAGGGTTGATTGTTGTTTTAGGGGACAGGGTCTAGCTATGTAGCCCAGGCTGAGGTTGAGTTGGGGCAGTCCTCCTGCCTCAGCCTGTGGAGTGCTGGGATTACAGATGAGCCTGTTCTGCTTTTCAGTTTCATTTTTTGGAGGAACTGGGAATTGAACTCAGAACTAGGCAGGTGCTGTGACTATACAGGCTCCATTATAACTCCTGAGCTCCACCTTTGTTAGCCTGAAAGCAGCCTTAGGGACACTGTGGGAGCAGCAGTATAGCTGTGTTCCAGGAACACTTAGTGTACAGATGCCTAAATCTGTGCTTTTACAGCCACCCCACCACATCCACTTAATACATTTGATACATTTCTTAGGAACAGAGGGAAGGCAGGAAATTGGAAAGAAGAAGGAAAGAAAATGAAGAACTGAAGAATGGAAAGAAAGGTAGGAAGGAAAGAAAAAGAAAGGAAGCTTTTCTAGTCTCTGAAGCAGCAAGGTGGAGCAGGTTGTTATCAGCTACGATGTCTAGGCGGCTGCCGCCCCTGGGGGCTGTCCCCAGGCAGTTCGAGGTACAACAAAGTTTATGCATTTTGAAGATGTGTGAAGGTTGTGAACAATAGTTTTCAAGAACTTATCATAGAAGATAACAGAAGAAAATTGATGTAATAAGATAGCTGCAAATGAATGTACAAGTCCTTTGGCAATTGTTAAAAATACTTCATTGCTTCAGGTATGATGACATGGCACTGTAGAAGGAACAATGAAGACAGTGGTCAAGAAAATATGAACAGAAGCAAATGATGAAAGTATCTGATGATGAAAAATACACAAGTTATGTAGAAAAATAGACTTGACTAATTATAACTGAATAATAAATTATTTTATTTAAAATGTAAAAAAAAAAAACAAAAGAAAGGAAAGGAAAAGACAGGAAGAAAGAAAGAAAGGAAAAGAGAAAGACAAACTGCTGTAATTCATTTTGTTTCCTTACCATAAAGCTCTGGGTTAAGTTCTGGGCCTGGGTTTGGTCAGTCCGGTTCTCCTGTGCTCGCTCTCTGACTCAGTCTCCCCATGGAGCAGCCAGGCCTTCTACCCTGTGGATGAGTGGTTCTGTTGGACATACCATGTGTATTTTTACAGTGAGCCTCAGCTTTCTTCTTGTCATAGAAATGTAAATAATAACCGCCTTTAGTTCCACCCTCCCCAGTGACAACAATGTTTTTTTTTTTTTTGGCAGAACCAGGAATGGAACTCAGGCCCTTGTGCTTGCCAGGCAAGTGCTTATTCTGCTGGGCCGTCTCCCGGGCCCCAACAACAATGCTAAGAGAGCCAGCCTGGCGCACCTGCAGAAGGCTGTGGGGTGGCTGGGCCGTCTGGGCAGTTAGCGCATGTGTGCACAGCCTGTCTCTCAGGCTGATGGCAGGGAGAAGATGGCAGAGGGGCGTGAGGGTGCGACTTGTGGTCAGAAAGCTCTTCCAGTGTTAGCTGTGGGGTGATGTGCTTTGCATTTGCTATTTAATAGCCAGAGAGTAGGACTTTAATGCTATCATTTTTTAGATGAAAAAACAATACTAACAAGTGGCAGAGTTGGAATTTAAATCTGAGGTTCTCTGGGAAGGAATGTTCTGCTCTTCAAAATAATTCTTTTGGCTTGTACTTGTTTTTTGCCGATGCCAGCATTTAAAGTGAGCGACCCCCCCCCAACTTGATCCTGTCGATCTTATCTTGTTTTCTGGAGAAGCTGATGTTTACGAAGCAATTCTAGGTTATTGGAGCCACAGCTCCGTGCATCTGCATAGTACTGGACACTGGTAGGTGTGGAGCAGTGAAGATGGCATGAATTAACCCTACGTATCCTGCCCCCATTCCCAGGCCGGGCGTAGGCAGTCGCCTGCCTCAGCTCTGAGTGGCTGGGTTCTAGGGTGGGGACATGGTGCCCACAGCCGTTCTCTAAAGACTGTGGGCCAGGGCAGTAGGAGTCTGTCTGAGAGTGCTAGTGTTCTCTAGGGGATTGCCTGCTGACCTCCTGCGCTGGTCCCGCACTTGAGCTCCAGCACTGTGCAGACCTGGCATTTAAGACACTGCAGTTCTGCTAACTCTAGGTTCCTTTTCCTTTTCTTTTTTTTTTTTTTTTTTTTGTGGTACCTAGGATTGAACTGAGGACTTTGTGCTTGCCAGCCAGCCGCTTATGCCATAACTCTGTGTTCTTGCTTTCTATTAGCGGGCCGTTGTGTAACATGCTAGTTGAGAGTGTACCTGGGGCAGCTTATGCAAGGTTTATGGACTTGGAACCCAGAAGTGCCATCTCTAGGGTGGTCCTGCCGCCAGCGGCTCTGTTGCTCTGACTCTGGGTTCACAGTGGAGTCTCAGTTTTTCTCAGCTGAAGATGGGCTTCCAGAGGAGGCTATGAAGGCTCAATGATAGAACATTTGAAATGGCTTCAGGCAGGGTTGAGCCACAGCCGGCAGCATCTATTAAGTTCCCCAGCACCGCCTTGCTAGGAAGGCTGTTTGTGCACTTTAGGTGACAACTTCATAGGCTGCTATCACTGAAGTTATGACCTTCTGCTGTGTGCACACATGTAGCTACTGAGCACAAGGGCCTTGCTGGAGGAGAGCAGGTCAGATTCCCAGGCCCAGCCTGCCAGAGCCCCTATTTCCCTTGCTAGTGGAACAGTAGGGGTGTATCATTTAGCCTCTTGGTGCCTCGGGGACCTTGTCCCTGAGCATACTGCTAAGGTTAGTAATTCCCTCAGTCCTCTTGTCTTCCAATGTAGACATCCTGGAAACACCTCAGAATTCCCTAATCTGTTACAAGGGACTCTGTGTGCATCACATTCCCATCTTTTGTGCCTTCTGTCGGCTTGTCACTCATCATTCTGCACCTTGGCTGACATCTGTATTTACAGCTTGAGGACCTTGTCTAGTGTTCAGGTAAGGCTGTTGTCTTCCATGTATCACATTTTTATCAGTCTCTCCTTGTGCGTTTCTTGCTGAGCTTCATTGAAAAAGCATTTTTTGTTTTTTAAATTTGGAAATGGAACATCTAATAGTGTATGTCAATCCCACTTAAGTGTTAAAGAGTCTCCTACCAAGACTGAAAATTCCAAAATACCTTCCTGTTTAGTGAGCACTTACTCTGCAGAGGAGCCAGTGGGGTGGCTGAGAAGGGCTAGGAGCATCCAGCTCCTCTGGGCTCCCCTAAGAGGCAGGCCTGGCCAGCTCCTGCCTCAGTGCACCCCTCTGCCTGTACCCCCCTTTGTGCACGTATTTTGTTCTTGCTGGCTGCAGGGCTATCTGGCCTGGGCAGAGGTGGTGGTCCAGGCGCTGCCCGTGTTAAATTGGTCTTATCTGTGTTGGCTTGGAAACCAAAGCATGTAAAGCATGTTGGGCTAAAATGTGCTCCATGTCTCACATCAACTGTTGGGAATGAGTTCAGACAGAACAGTTTTTAAGCTAATGGCGGCAGGTATGTTTGAGTGTGTTGGTGCACCAGTGCCCTTTGAAGGCTGAGTATGAGGCCCCACCCTCACTTGCTGTAGTAGGTTCACACAACACACACCGGTCCTGCACCACTGCCCTTGTGTTTGGCATTCAGTAAACCCCGTGTGAAGGGCCCTGTTGTATCCACTTTAAAAGTCAGGGAGGCTGAGCTGAGGAGATTACTTGAGCCCTGATTTTTTTTGTAGAACCAGGGATTGAACTCAGGCCCTTGAGCTTTCCAGGGAAGCGCTTTTCCACTGAGCCATCTCCCCAGCTCCACTGAGCTCTGATTTTTGAGACCCTGGGAAATGGGGAAAGATACAGGTTCCAAGAGCGAGGTATTTTGGGGGCTGTAGTGGCGGGTGATAACTGGAACTGAATCTAAGGACTTTGCATGGAGCTCTTCCCCCATGTTTTAAAATGTTTAGACAGTCTTGCTAAGTTATTAATTTGCAGGCTGTGCTTGGTTGGCTAAAGGGTTCTGTATATTTTTCTCTGATTTATTTTTTGATAAAAAAACAGTGGAGTAAGGATCAGGAAATATCAAAAGTGGAATAGTAGGGCAGGCCAGATGGCCTAATGGACAAGGTGCAGGAACAGGGCTGCAGGGACCGGTTTGCCCCTGGGCACTTGCCCCCGGGCACTGATAGCAAATGAAAGCAAGTGTGGTGGCTCCTGCCTCATCTGCATAGTGAGACCCTGTAGGTCCTGTACTAAATACACAAAAAGAAAAAAAGGGGGAATGTTACCACATAATTGCCAGTCAGCTTGTTGGCCCTGGAAGTTGAATGACATTTGAAGGAGTTTGGGAGCCAGACACTTAGGAGGAGAAGATTACTTTGATTATTATTGGGAAACAAGGAAAGCAGTTAGACGAGTTTCTTCTTGGCTGTCAGACTTGTTGACTTTTCTCAGGTTAGAACTCATAGTACTAAGGCCAGTAATTTTATGAGGTCACCAAGATGCGTTTGTTGTGAACTTGAACCTGCATGGTGCTAGGTTTATAAAAACTGTCCAGTAGTGCTGCTTAAGGACTACTGATGCACAGTGGCCATAAAATCCTCTAAGAATAGGAGCTGGGAGAAATCAAGAGTTGCCTAGGAAGCACCTTTGCCAGTTTTTGCAGTATACAAAAGAATCCAGGTACTTGCATGTGTTGCCCAACACTGCTATGGGCTGATGCTGTGTGTTTTCATCTGGCGTGATGATGGGTGTGATTGAGGCAGAAAGCAGCCTGCTTGCTAGGAAACTTAAGTACCCTTTATTTTTATGTTTTTGGTGGAACCGGGGATTGAACTCAGCCCCTTGCGCTTGCAAGGCAAGTGCTTATTCTACTGAGCTGTCTCCCTGGCTCCCCCATTGAGTACCCTTTAGATCAAACAGCACTGGTGCAGGAGACTTGGAGTCGTAGAGAAGTTTGGGTCTGTCATGGCCCCCACTCCCTGCACACTGTGAGGGCAGGGCTCAGGCAGAGGGTATTGCTGCTGGGTAAGGCCCCTGGGTGTGCCTGGTCCAGGGCGTGGAGGGACAGGTGGCATAGAGCCCCTGTGGCTGCTGCTGTGTTTCCTTAGGAACAAGTGAACAAAAACCCAGGCTTTGTTTCTCCCTAAGGAGGATAAAACTATGCTTTAGTTCTTAAAAATTTGAGGGTACTATCTGCAAATCTTTAATATTGACATTTACTCCTACATTAAAGCTATTTTTACTTATTCTGTTTAGTCTTTGCCCATAATGTGTGTGACAAAATTTTCATTGGAGGATTAATATGTATCTGTCTTTTTTCACTTGAACTTTTTTTATTCTATTATAATAGTTTTCATAATATTTTTCTCTATTTGTTTTGTGTTACCAGGGATCAAACTTGGTACCTTGTACTTGCCAGGCAGGTGCTTATGCCACTGAGCTATAGCCCCAGGCTTTCATATTGTTGAAATTAGTTGGGTCAATATTTTATTTTGTTTAAATCCTTGTCATAGAATATTTAAGGTTGGGGTGATAGCTCAGTAGAATAAGCGCTTGCTTGGCAAGCAAAGGACCTGAGTTCAATCCCCGGTTCCAGGGGGGGAAAAAGAGAATATTTAAGCTATTTCTGATTTTTTACAGACAATATTGCTAAACTTTACAAACATACATAGCATTTTCTTGCTGCTAAATTAGGATGTGACAGGGGCCAGGGAGATGGCTCAGTAGAATAAGTGCTTGCCTGGCAAGCTCAAGAGCGTGAGTGCAATCCTCAGTTCTGCCAAAAGAAAAAAAAAAAGAAAAAATTAGGATAAGTGTGTAAGTTTACCTCAGCATGCCCTGGGGGCAGGGCTGGCTGTAGGCTCAAGGGAACCCCTAGCCCCTTTGCCTGCTTACAGGGGCTTTAATCAGCTGAGCTATTTGGCTGGCCCTGGATTTGCTTTTTTTTTTTTTTTTGTCTTTTTGAGACAGGGTCTCACTATGCAATTCAGCTGGCCTTAAGCTCACTTTGTAGCTCAGGCTGGTCTCGAACTCACAACAATCCTCCTGCCTCAGCCTCCCCAGTGCTGGGATTACAGGCATGCGCCACCACGCCCGGCTCTGGATTTGCTTTTGTTTGATGCATTTTCTCACTGGAAAACCATATGAAGTGTAGAAAAAGCCACGAATGTGATATTGTAGTGAGAGTTTTTACTAACTATTGTGTAACTTGGTGATAATACAAAAACAGAACTTTCAGTGGATGGGGCTTGTGAAATACCCTAGTATATTTTATCTTTTTTTTTTTTTTTTTTTTTGCAGAGACAGAGATTGAACTCAGGCCCTTGTGCTTGCAAGGCAAGCGCTGATTCTACTGAGCCATCTCCCCAGCTATCCTAGTATGTTTGATGTCTTTTTTGCGTGACTCAGAGGAATGGGGACATTTACTTCTACATCAGCCAGGTGCGCTTGGGACATTCATGTGCTGCTTTTTCCTTGACTTTTGCTAGTTAGGAAAGGAATTGTTTGTAGCTTTTGGTGTTTTCTGCTCTGGGGTATTTCATATGGCACCTGGACGATGGCCGTATGATGCAGGTCTGGACACAGCACTGCCTTGCATGTGGTCTCTTGCTGCCCTCTGTGCTTAGGCCCATCTTCTAGACACCATGCACTGCTAGCCCCTTGCTTTCCTTCCATCCCCCTCCTTGGCAGGCAGCATCACAGCCTCTCCTCTGGCCTGATCTTTCATGCAGCTTCTTCTGTAGGATCATTACTCATTACTCCCCATGATCCCAGCTCATCCTGCAGGGTTCCCTGTCTTTATGTCTGTCTTTATGTCTGTGTGTCCGTCCGTCCGTCCGTCCATCCGTCCGTCCGTCCGTCCGTCCGTCCGTCCTTCCTTCCTTCCTTCTTTCCTTCCTTCCTCCCTTCCTTCCTTCCTTCCTAGGCTTTTGCTCTGTCCCTGGCTCCTCCCCTTGTAGCACTTAATAAATGCTCTGTGCTATCTGTAGCTCCTTCCACACAGAGCTCCAGGGTGGCAGGGGACAGTCTCCTGTTCTCCTCAACCTCCAGGCTCAGCCCTGCAAGCCAGTGGGCTGTTTTCTTTTGTTGTTCCCTTTGCCAGAAGAAAGGCCATTTTACAGAGCACATCTGGGGCCTGGGGTGTAGCTCCTTGGCAGTGGCCTTTACCTAGCATGTGGAAGAACTGGGAAAACAGCACTCCAGATCTATCAGAGCTCAGCAGGGTACAGTTAAATTGAGAACAGTGGTGATAGGAAAGGGTGGAGAGGTCTTGCAGGTTAGCAAGGGTTGTCTTAACCTTTATCTGAGACTTAGGGACCAATTTTCAGAGAGGTAAAGTAGTTTTGAGCTTCTGTGCCCAAGCTCTATGCTCTCTCTTCAGGTAGTTACAGTTTGATACTAAATACTGTGTTAGCCATCTTCATGTTTTCTTTTGGAGAACTCAGGGTGTAAACCTAAGAATTGGCCTTTCCTATGCAATCATTTGCAATTGTCTATAGTTGCTGAACTATAACTAACTCAATAACAAATGCTAGCATATTTGCATGTTAGAAAAGTTAATAAGTAAGGGTCCAAGACCCCTCACTCACAGACACGTGCTTTTGTTAATGTTTTAGTGCTTATCGTGTAGATGTTTTGTGTTAATAGCCCATAAAATAGAAAATACTTTCCAGGAGACTGTAGAACTTAATGCTGTTTTGTTTGGCTTTTTCATTTGATTTTTCCTCATATTCCCCCTCCCCCATGGTAATAGCTTGAGTGTGGTGTCAGGACTTTTGTGGTGTATTGTTCATTTGTGGATCATTGAAAGCTTATTTCCCTAATTAACTAAGGCTTGAGTACAGTGTTTATTCTATTATGGACAGCCCTAAAAGTGTGAGCATTTTTGTTAAGTGTCTTCATTATTTCCTTAGGGACACTGTTGTCATCGTCTGAAGGATTTGAGTGCTTGTCTATGCATAATTTAAAAAACACATTGGGCTTTGATAGGAGCTTTGATAGGAATTTGTTCATTTTGTTCCGTAGACAGTGAGTTCTGTATGTTCCTGGGTGATTTATCAGCCCTGTGGACTCAGAATGCCTGAACACAGTTTCTCCTGGTTAGGTTCCCCCAGGGACCCTTACTATTGGTGAGGGAGATTTCCCCAATTGCTTGAGGGGTGAGCTGGAAGCCACTCTCAGTGCTAGACAGTAGCCCTGTGGAAGAGAAGCTTTGCTGCTTGGGTTTATCCTGTGCCTGCCATGAGCATCCAGAGCTCTGAGTAAATAGTGCTGTCTGCTCCCAGTCTTACTGTTTATAGTGCAGGCTGCTAATTGTTGTTGATGGAAAGAGAAGCCCAAAAGCAATTTCACAAGATACATCTGGTACTGATCTGTGGTCACAGTAATTCCATGTGGTTCCCATCCTAGTTTGAAGTTATCTTATGGCTCAGGTCTGCTTCTGTGAAATAAAGGCCAGTTTATCTTTGCAAAGACTTGCAACAACAAGTTTATATTGTGCTCAGGGAGAGCAGCTCACTTCTAAGATTTTGCTTCAGGCACATCTGTGTAGCTTTCTGCTGAGAGTTTGCAGATCACAGATGTTAGAGTGGTTTGACATGAATTGCTGTCACGGCAGCGTCGTGAGTTTAGGGAGCAGCTGTTGTTTAGGCATGTGACCCTTCTTCCCCTTGTCCCTTCTCATTGCTGAGCTCAGGTACATCTGTGTCTATGCACTCAGGCAGGCATGGGTCAGACTTGGACTTTGGGAGTGTAAGCCCAGTCAGTGGTGAAAACTAAAGCATGGGAATCTAGAGGAGAGGTCATGTCACTCTGAAGGACTGGAAAAACCAGGAATATTGTGGGGCATGGTGAAGGACCTCCTCTGTGAGTGACCCTCCTGTGCAGTAGGCCAGTGATGTTGAGCCTCGGAGAGAGTGCTCTAACTGCAACCCAGAACCTACTTATCACAAAATGCCAACACTCCAATTAAACTTGAATAGTGAGGTCTTAGTTTAGAACAAAAACTCACATGTGAACATCTTTTGTCTTAGTAGAAAAACTTGCAACACATGTACCACAGGTTTGGTGCTGCCGGCCTACACGTTCCACCCAGAGCCTTACCCGGCGTTCTATTGCATGCTGCACAGGAGGTACTTTGGAGACATTTTCAATTCTATTTCTGAGTGAATGTTTTATGCATCTTGAGCCTTTTCTTCACAGTACAACAAAGTATAGTTTTGGATTGATAGCGATAACATCTGTCTTTTCTTAGAGATGTGAGAGCATTCTGGTCTTACAGTATTGATATATTACCAAGTGAAGGGTTCTGTTGAGTTTGAACTTGTCCTCATTGAACTTGGGAATTTTGTGCCAAGGTGCAGACATTGCAGGTGATGGATAAAAGGTGCTGTGTTGAGGAAGCTCTGGGTCAGTACCTGTTCAGTGAAGCTGCTTTTCTGTTGATGTCCGTATCAGGTCTTATTTGTTGCTTTAAGTATCACAGTAAGATGTTGGGGTGTGTTGAGCATCTCCAGGGGATCCTGCTTTCATTGATCTCCTATGCTACCATGGAAAGGTTTTCTCTAGGCACCCTGAAGGAGGCCAGCTGCTGCCTCAAGATGTGTCCTGTTGGAGTCCCTTGGAGAGAGCCTGGGGTTCAGTGGGGAGACTTGGATCAGGCCCACACTGGTTTTGCACCTTGTAGCATTTCCTTCCCTTTGTTTTGCTGAATATATGAGCCCCACTTGTTTACTCTTATGTCTAGGGTGCCTTCTGGTTGTGAAGGATGTATGCAAATGACAGTTTGAGAGCTTGCTTTTAACTCTTTTGTGAATGGACATGTTTTTAGGCAACACTAACTCAAACAGGCCCTAAACTATGTTCATCTTTTTCCTTGAAACCTTGAACACTTCAGCTCTCCACCTTTGTTGGACATTTTTGCTGAATCCTGTGACTCATTTAGACTCAACCTAATGGCTGTAATCAGGTTTTGACTTTGTCACTTCTAATTATCTTTTAAATCCCAGACTATGCTTTCTTTCAAGGTATTCACAGACAGTTCAGGACCTGCCTTGACGTGGCTGAGAACCGGAACATAGGTGGACGGTGAAATCCTGGGACGACGACTGGTGGGAAAGAACTTACTCTTCACAATCAGCTGGTTTTCAAATTCCTGGGTCTTGCATCTGCCTTCCCTAACTTAAGGCAGCCCCTGTCTCAGTCCTCCTGGCTTTTCTGGAGCATTCATCTCTTCCTGCACTGCTGCACAAGCTTTTGGAGTCTGGGTTTCATCAGACCTTCAGTGGCCAGTTGAAACTTGTCTTCTCTTAGAATGCTTCTTTTCTTTTTCTTTTTCTTTTTTTTTTTTTTTTTTTTTTTTTTTTTTTTTTTTTTTTTTTTTTTTTTTTTTTTGTATTTTAGTACAAGGTCTACAGGGTCTCACTGCATAGATCGGACTTGTAGCGATCCCCCTGTGTTCAGTCTCCCAAAGAGCTGGGATTAGAAGCTTGTGCCACCACACCCAATCTCAGTCGCCATCTCAGTGCATCCTGGGGGTGGGGCTGGCACAGCACGCCTGGATCGAACCCTGGCCACTGCACTTTGCCTAAACAGGTGCTGAGCTATTTGGCTGGTCCTAGAATGCTTCTGAGCACAGAATGAATGACATGAGGTCACACACCAGTGCCGATTTGTTGAGGAACATCTGAGCTGGTTCATATTCTGTCTCTGGAGACAGACTGGAAGTGTTGCAGGGAGCTGCTGTTGTGTATGTGTGGGGTGATGTGGCAGTGGAGCCAGGAGATCCAGGATGCTGGGGGAGGTTACTCACCTGTAATCGAGGGCAGTAATAGCTCTTATCCCTCAGCTTATTCTAAGAGTGCTGCAAAGCCTATGTCATGGATAGGTGGTGATAGGTGTGAGTAACAAGTGACCAAGGAAAGTTGGCTGCCCTGCCTTCCCTCTCTTTCCCTGTCATATTGCAGATTCACAGTTCCTGCGAAGTTCATTACTCAGAGGAGTTACATTCACCTCCACAGGAAAAGGCTCAAGGGAAGGGGGGATGTGTGATTGCATTTCCCACATTGAACTTCATCAGTGCTCAGAAAGTGGCAGCTGCACAAGAGAGTGCTTACTGTACTGAATAAAGAATGTTCTAGGAAGCAGCATGGAGAGGAGAAATGTGATTAGAGGTGGCGCTTAGAAGACTTACTGAGGAGGTGTTGACTGCTTCTGAGTCTGCGCAGGTAGGAGGGTGTGGCCGGTGCTGGACTCGAGTGGGTCGATGGCCAGTGACCCCAGCACCTGTCCTGCAGGAGTGGCTGGTCATTTGCACTCTGAAGTTGGATTGTGTGTGGGACACATGGCTGTCATTCTTTGCTCCGGTCCCTCTAGGGAGCAGATAGCATGCAGCATCTCTGTGTAATCCAATCCAATCTGATCTGCTCTGCTCCGATTAGCTTCTCCTTCTGTGGGTGGGGAGTTTCCCCGCAAGTGCTTTTAAATTATGTACTGTTTCGGTGATACTTAGTGTGTGGCATCATTCATAAAGCACACAGTCTAAGGAAGTACAGATTGAGAGGTCTGGCGCCCCTCCTGTCACCTGTTTCCTTCTTTTAGGCCTTTTCTTGAGTGGAGATGCCCAGCACCAACATGTGCTGCTGTTCTTGTGTAATACACATGGTCAGCCATTCTGCCACTGGCATCGTTTATTTTACTGTGTGGCAGCCCCCTTCGTCCCCATGAGAACAGAGTGTATTTTCCTCTTTGTGTGTGTGCACATGAGCTACAGCACATTCGTTCTGTCACGTGAATAGACTCTGGCTCATTTAACCTGTTCTCCTTTGGACATGTGGTTTATTTCCATAATTTTGCTGTTAAAAACATTAGTCTTATATCTTTGTAATGTGGGAAGTTGGATAAATTCCCAGAAGTGAGATTGCTGGGTTAAAGGATAAATGCATGTATATTTTTTATTACTATTATAAATTATTCTCCGTGGTATTTGTACCATTTTGCACATATGGATGTGTGCTTATTTAATTTTTTTCCCTTGCAGGTAAGAACCTGTCTCCTCTTCTGTCTTTGTAAGGGAAGGGTGCCCATCTTCTCCTGAGGGGTAAAAGTGGTAGTGGGCATTTTTGGGCAGTGCCTTCCATGCCAGGTGTCAGGGAGCGGGGGTTGAAGTATGGGGGAGGCCAGGCCTGCTGTGTTCCTGTTGAAGTTGCTGCTCCTGGCGACAGAAGCATGGGGTGACTGGGGTGTGTTCAGGGAGAACTACCTGCTCCGTACAGTACACAGGGAGTAACCAAAATAAGTGGTGAAGGTGGAACTTCTAACAAATTATTGTAGAAAAGGGCCTATCACCATGTCCCCTCCAAGTCCTCCCTTTAGTTTGAGCACCTACCACTCCACAGCAGCCCTGTAGTGCTCTCTCCTGGGGGAGTCATTGTAAGGTGTAATCAGAAACACCTCAACTGACTAATAGCCCCGTCCAGCAGAAGGGCTGCTCATAAAGACTCCATGCTGTGTGTGGTGGTGCAGGCCTGTAATCCCAGCACTCAGGAGGCTGAGGCAGGAGGATTGTTGTGAGTTCGAGACCAGCCTGAGCTACAAAGTGAGCTTAAGGCCAACCTGAACTGCATAGTGAGACCCTGTCTCAAAAAAGACCAAAAAAAAAAGGACTCCATGCTGTGTCCTCATTCATGTTCGCCAGATCTGGCGTCAAGACTGCTAACTCCTTCCCAAGATCAGAGTGACCAGAAAAGGGAAATGTTCTGAATGGGTTCAGGACATCGAGGCAGCCCAGACAGCACAACTAAATTAAAGACCTCAGGAGAAAGCAGGCCAGAGCTGCTGCAAGAAGTGGCCAATACAGTGGGATGGGTGTGTGCAAAGCTAGGGGAGGACTTTGAGGGGGATTCATGGCGATACAACTTGGTGTGTGTGTGTGTTTGTGTGTGTGTGTGTGTGTGTGTGTTTATTTTTTTATTTTAGGGAATGGTCTACAGGGTGTCCAGGGTCTCACTGCTAGATCAGACTCCTGGTGATTCTCCTGCTTCAGCTTCCCAAGAGCTGGGATTGCAGGCACCACCACCACCACGCCCAATCTTAATTGCCTGTCAGTGTGCCCTGCAGGTGGGGCTGGCGTGGCACATTAGGGATCGAACCCCAGCTGCTGCGCGCTGCCTAAGCAGGTGCTTTAGTGCACTGAGCTGTCAGGCCAGCCCTTTTCTTTTTTAATGTTTGAAAACTCTTACTTTTTTACAGATTGCTAATCAAGCCCTTTGCTGGATTTAGTTTTGTTATAGTTGTCTTTTTCTTTTTGATTTATTTATAATATACAGGGTACTTTTTTTTTTGATACTGGGGATCGAACTCAGGACCTTGCTTGCCAGGCAGCATGTTAAGGGTACTAACTTGTTACATCTGATATAGATATTTTTTCCTGAAGTTATTTACGTATATAAGGTGATTTGATATTGAAGTTTTATACTTCACATGCTCAAATTAAACATTTCATTTTAGCTAGCATCACCCCCCCCCCCCGAACTGGGGATTGAACTCAGGCCCTTGCACTTGCCAGGGAAGCGCTTATACACTGAGCCATCTCTGTAGCCCCTAAAACATTTCATTTTATAAGGTTTCTACTTCTGGTGTCATGTTAAAGACCTTTTGACTCTGCTACTTATATACATATTTAATTGATTTTAGGCTTAGCATTTATTATATTTGACTTTTTAGAGTGTTTATTTTAGTCTGTGATGAATGCTAGAAGCTGGGGAGAGGCTCAGTAGAATATGCACTTGCCTGGCAATTGCAAGGGCCTGAATTCAATCCCCAATTCCACCAAAAAAAAAAAAAAAAAAAAAGATGAATGCTAACTGATTTGTTCAATCTGGCTGTCCTGTCGTAAAAAACTATTTTCTCCATTTTTTTTGTCTCTTTAAAATTTGTGCAATTTTCCTGAACTCATCTACAATTTATATTAAAAATCTGTAGAAAATGTTAGACTTGTTGTCAGAAGGTTCTAGCCTAGAGTGTCTTCAGGTATGTAGTTGGTACAGAGCATCACTGAAGTGGCAGCTTCACATTATCTTTGACTCAGGTCTTTTTCAGCGACATCCACCAGCAGTTCAGAGTTGCGAGAGGAATGAGGTTGATGAAGCCCCGTGTGTGTTAGTGAAGTCTTTAGGCTGCTACTAATTGGTAGGTCCAGGCATAGTGAAAACTAGACATGATGAAAAGGCCCTTCGTCTAGTGGAGGAATTAGGAAAACTAACGAAGCAGCACCTCTGGCTTTTTATCTTGACATGGGTTAAATCAGTTTTCTTCATGATTAAAAATAGAAAACAAGGTAATACTCTTATCTTTCCACGATACCGTTTTTCACGTGGCCTCTTCATTCCTTAAGACAGCTACTTATTGTGAGCAGGAAAGTGGCACAAGCGAGAGTGTGCTGGCATGTGCATGCCACTCTCATTTGCTCCCTGTGTCAGGTTGTAAGTTCGGGAGAAGAACTTGTCTCAGGTTGGTGATTACGGTGACTCGCCTGCCGTCATGTGAAACACGGTGGCACTGGTTGATGCCTGCCCTCGGGTCCAAGAATGGTGTCCAGATGAGTTATGGACTGACTGGCTCAGTTTCTATCCCTAAAATAGTTGGTTCATTCTAAGTTTCATTTCTGATTATTATCAGAATAATAATTGAATAGGCACCAAATGAAAGAATTTTTAATTTCTTGGAGAATGTTCACTAGAGATAAAAAATGATTTTTTAAAAAAATCTTTTATTTATTTATTTGGTATAGGGTTTTGCTATACAGCTTGGACTGGACTCATAGTGACCCTCCTATCTCAGCCTCCCCAGCACTGGGATTACAGGTATGTACCACCACATCTGGTTTCTGCTGGCAGGCTTGGTGAGGGGCCAGCATGACATGTAGTACTGGGATTGAACCTGGGTCCTTGAGCTTACCAGGCAGGCACTTAGACCATTGAGCTATCTCACAGGCCCTAGAAAATGATTTTCTAAAATACGTAGACACATGTCACAAATGATTCTCAGGGTTTTTTTTTTTTTTGAATGTATTTAGTACAGGGTCTCACTACATAGATCGGAATTGTAGTGATCCCTGTTTTCAGCCTCCCAGGTGCTGGGATTACAGGTGCACACCATCATGCCCAGCCTCACTCCCTGTCTCACTGTGCCCTGGGGCCAGGCTGCCATGGCACACTGGGGATTGAACCCTGGTCCCTGTGCCTGCCCAGGTAAGTGCTTTAGTCCCCTGAGCTATCTGGCTGGTTCTTGTGCTATTTTAAACTGGTAAGGATGATTCCTTTGGTATAACCAAATTTTCTAGATCAAGAGAATTTATTTTACAATAATTACACTTAAAAAAACCTTTACCTTGATGAGAAACGTACGAAATACATTTTCTGTGTCAGGCACTGAGTTGCCTGAGTGCCATTTCCTCTGGCCATAGGGTCATGTGTCACACCGTGGTGGTGTTGAGCCCATCGCTCCCAGGGCCATGGGACTGCACTGCCTGGCATCAGTGGCCCAGGTCTGAGCTTTGCCACTCAAGGACTGTGGCTTAGAAACATAAACCTTACTTTTGTCCATTTTAAAATAAATTGAAATAGGAAAACTTGGTAGGTGTTATGATAATAGGAATGGTCTTTTGAGTCTTATACAAATGCACACAGGCACACACATATGTGTGTACACACTTTGTCTCATACTGACTAGCTAGTGTGTGAGTTCTTGTGCTTTCTGTGGCTTTGCTGCCAGCCTCCTGTTCTCTTGAAGTATCAGTGTGCTGTATGTGGGGCCTGTTCCTCAGGGTATGCTGGCATCTAGTTGCTGGTATTATCACATAGCTCTGAGCCAGAAGGCTAGCAATACAGGAGTGTGTGAAATTTTTGTAGGATTTCCTTTGGAGAACTTGTATTTTGTGTGTGCTATGTAACAGTGAGGCTTTATATATTGAAATGATCATTTGTACACTGGCCTCTGTTTGGGAAGGAATTGTGTTGACCCACCCAGCCGGGGACACAGTCTGTATGGTTTTCCTTGTCCTTCTCTGGCCCCTACCGTGTGCCTGGTGGCACCTGTGCACTGCTTTTGTGGTACTGGCTGGATTCCACAGTGCAGAGTATGTGCTCTCTGTGGGCTTCTAGAAAAGCATTGTGACTATGTGCATTAGCTCTCTGGCCTTGACCTTGTGCATTGCACATCTGTGTGCTGAGGCACCTGTATGAGTGATCGGATTCCCCATTACAATGCAGGACCAATATTTGGAAGAATTCAGTATCTCCTTCCTTGTGTAAATGAGTAACTCTTCTCTGACTTCAAAGCTGATACTTTTAAAATATGCTGCTGGGGCTGGGGAAGATAGCTCAGAGGTCTGAGCACCTGCCTGGCAAACCAAGGACCTGAGTTGATCCCTGGTACCACATGCTTTCCTGGCCCCAAAACTGGGTGTGGTGGCACATGCCTGTAATTCCAGCACTGGGGAGGTTTAGACAGGAGGATCACTACAAGTCCAAGCTGAATAGTGAAACCCTGTGTCCAATCAATCAATCAAAACAAAACAAAAATGGAGAGACTTGCTGCTGCCAGCTCTGAATGGTGCTGCATTTCTGCAAGCAGCAAGCTCTTGTGAAGTTGAGACGTGGGCTGGAGCAGGGTCTGGTAGCTTTGTTTTCTCCTTGTCCCTTGCTTGGTGGTTGCAGGGGGTGCACTTTGCATAGCGTCTCCTGGCAGGACAGCTGTCCACCCCAGAGTGGAATGTCAGGTGGGCAGAGTGCCCTAGGGCAGACTGTGTTAATTACTTCCACACAGTGGAGGCAGCAGAATCCCTATGGAAAGGCTAAGTGTTCCTCCAGTTCAGTTAATTACCATGTTAGATACTAACCTAATATGAAATAAGCATGGTGAGGGTGCTCAGACACATGGCTGTGTTCAAAGGCGCTGAGGGGTTGTCCTGAGACACCATCGGCTTGAGACTTCTGCCTCCCGCTGCCACATCCTGTGTAGATGTAAAACACTAGTATGAGGGGCTCTGGGGAAGCTTGTTTTTCCTGGTGTCTTTTGCAGAGTACTCTGCTTTTAGTGGAGAAACTTGAGAGTGTATGGTTTGTGTCCCTAAGCATTTACATTCTGGCTTAACATGCAGCTAATAACTTTCTCTTCTGTGCTTTTAAAAGGATACCAGTGTTGGGGAGTGGAGGAGGTAAACAAGTCAGGTAGCAGAGAAGAGAGTGGTAAGTTGAAACTAGGCCATCCAGCCTGAGCCAGTCAGGTTGTCCTACTCCTTGATGCAAGGCTGTGGGCTTGTCACACTCCATTGAGTTTGAAGAGTGATGTGGCATTAAGAGTTCAAACAAGTGAAGGGCTGCTGGTTTGTTTTTTACTAAGTAGGCTTAATTGGTAGTGCAGAGAAGACTCTGCTACTATTCGTTCCTGGGTTTTTCAGTTATTCATGCACTGAAAGTATGAAATAGCATAGCACATCCACAAGATTTTCTAAGGTTCTCTCCATTAGGCTGGGGACGTGGGAGCCTGGTGGCTGTGCATCCCCTCAGGTGCATCTTGTAGTTCTTTCTCAGCCCCATCCTGTGGAGTGCTTTAGGTGTGGGTCGCCAAGGAGGAGGTTGGGAGTTGGGGTTAGCTGGTTGCTGTTGTCGGCGCAGGTCAGGCCAGGACATCAGGGCCCAGAGGAGCTGACTGTCCTGTTGGGGTGTGGAAGGCTATGTGCCTTGAGCCTCAGGCCTGGGAGCAGTCCTCAGGAGGCTGGTGATGGGACTTTCCCTGCAAGCTGCCATGCCCTGGAGACCCTGGGTGCTCTTGCTGGTGGATGTCCACTATGTGCTTACCCTTACGCTGTGGGAAGGAACGCTGCTAGCCTTAGTGATACAGCCCCCAGGGGACTTCTGACGCCGTAAGCTTGTGTGACTTGCTGTGCCCAGTTGTGCAGTGGGGGGTCTGTGAGGAGGCTATGGTAAGGATGCACTGGACCTCATTGGTCCAGTAAACAAATGGTTAGGAGGACCAGGTGCTGGGAATAGTCAGGTGAGGCCTCCTTGGATCTGAGGCCTGTGGTGTTCTGGAAGTGGCAGGTGGGGCCCCTACCTTGTTGCTGGTCCTTTTCTCTGTTCTTGGAAGGGGTGACCATAGCCACTGTTCACATGGTATGTAAGTTGCTCCCTACCTCTCCACAGCCATCCAGCCCTTTGCAGGTCAGCTCCTGTGCTGGTCCTGCCTTTATGTAAGCTCCTATTCTGGAGGCTGGGCCTGAGTGGCACATGCCTGTAATCTCAGCACTCTGGTAGGCTGAGGCAGGAGGATCCCAGATCTAAGCCCAGACTGGACAACTGAGTGACTTGGTGAGATATCCTGCTATGAAACCAAACTAACCAAGCCAAACATAGGTCAGTGGGAAGGCTGTGAATTCAGTCTCCAGTACTTCACTTGGGGGGACAACTTCATTTATTCTGCCTTTGTGTCATTTGTTGCATTTTTGTTGAGCAAGTGTCTGAGGATAGGGCAGTCTGGAGGACAGTCAAGGAAGCTGTCTAACAGCCCTGTGCCTTCCTCATGGTCTGCAAGTGGTGACAAGAGATAGGGGTGACTCCTGTGTTCACTCCTCGAAGGGCTGGTCCTTATGCTTGGCCCATGCTGTGTCTCAGTGTGTCTTTCTGGAGCACTTGTATATTTGTGTAGTCATTGCATGGTCAGGTGCCTGGCATGCCTGGGGACCTGAGCAGGCTTCATGATTTGGAGTTGGTCACCAGGTGGGAAACAGGCAAACATGAGGGCAGCCCTGGGATTCTTTGAAAGCAGACTGCCTCTAGGGCAGCACCATGCTGAAGCAAGCAGTGTGCATGATGTGGGCCCACAGGGCACTGCCTCTGGTAGCCGCACTCCGACTGGTCTCATGTTGTGTGTCTCTGCTCCCTGGTGCTGGGAAAGGCCTCGTGGAGCTCAGAGTAGGCAGAGTCATGCAAGGCCCTTGCAGTTGCTTCCCGTTGACTTCTGGGAACCTGTGTGATGAGTGAGGTTGTGGGGCAAGCGTGGCTTAGGCACAGATGACTCTGGCCTCCTGGATGCTGCCCCACTAGTGATGCTGCTCAGCCCAGCCTGGTGCGTCTTCTTGTCTCAGGGTGGCTTCCCGAGGTGTGGCATTGAGGAGCACATTTGTTTACGCGCAGGTGGGGAGAGGTCTTTTCCCAGGAAGGTGTTTTACTTCTGTGGAACTTGGAGTAAGCTCCCTCTCCTCTTCCCCATGGCAGAGTGGACCCTGGTTCCCCAAGTGGTGGCTAGACCAAAGCAAGCCTTCTGCTTTGGAGAGATACACTCCTGCCCCTTTATTTATTTATTTATATTGTATTTTAGGGATGAGTTTACAGGGTGTTCAGGGTCTCACTACTAGATTGGACTCATAGTGATTTGCCTGTTTACAGCCTCCCAAGAGCTGGGATTACAGGTGTGTGCCGGCATGCCCAGTTTCAATTGCAGTCTCAGCACGCCCCAGGGGGATTGAACTCTGGCTTCTGCACCTCCTTGCAGACACTTTAATGTTACTTTATTTTGGACAGAGCCTCACAGAGTTAACCCAGGTTGGCCTCAAACTTGTGATCCTCCTTGCAAGTAGCTGGGATTCCAGGCCTACCCCCCATGCCTGGCTGGGTTTGCTTCACACCTGTGCCGTCTTTGGGGGGGATAATAGTGGTGCATACTTTCTGGGAAGCTGTGGAATTAAGTGGGTGAGGTGTTTGGCACAATATCTTGTATGAGGAGCTAACACTGATGTGGCATTTGTTTATATTATTTTTCTCATGACTACTGTTCTTTCTTATTTGAGATTTCTTTGACCTTCATTTGTTTAAAAATCACATAGTGGCACAGTCCTATAATCCTGGCACCCTGGGAGGGTTAGGCAAGAGAATCAGAAGTTTGAGCCCAGTCTCAACAATTGCATGACTTAGCAAGACCCTGTTTTAAAGCAAAAAAGAACTGGGAGTTTAGCTGACTGTGAAGGCTCTGAGTTTAGTTCCCAATATTGCCAAAACAAAACAAAACAAACAAAAAAAACCACGAATCTCTGGCTGTGAACTCTTATCTATGTGGCATAGGAATTCATACTGAGATCAGAACCCATGGCTCATGGCTGTTTTCTTAATTCCCTTCATAGCTTGTGGTGTTGCTGTGGGGACAGTAGAGCTGGCAGCAGGCACTGGAGAGCATGTGTGTGCCAGGCAGACGTGGGTACCCCTCCCTGGCCAGATACCTAGGGGTGACTTGGTGGAGGAGTGGATGATTAGTTGTTAGTTGTGTTGATTTGAGAAACTGTGTGATGTCAGTGTCAGAGATTGCTGGGCAGAGCTGAATGAAAGTGTATGAGAAGCCGGGCGTGGTGGCGCATGCCTGTAATCCCAGCACTCAGGAGGCTGAGACAGGAGGATTGTTGTGAGTTCAAGACCAGCCTGAGCTACAAAGTGAGCTAAGGCCAGCCTGAACTGCATAGTGAGACCCTGTCTCAAAAAGACAAAAAAAAAAAAAAAAAAAAAAAAAAAAAAAAAAAAAAAAAAAAAAAAAAAAA
>PVKA01027146.1:0-21623 GCA_004027165.1 Ctenomys sociabilis
CAAATCCAGCTTCATGCAGTTCCTGTTAACCTCTCTTATTGTGGGTACTGCTCACCCTCATCCCTTCTTAAATTCCTTGTATTAGTCAGTACTGTCCACAGGAACAGACCGATATCTCTAAGGTAAAATAAATCTTGTACATATAATATATTTCATAGAGATAGATAGGAAAAGAGGGAAGGAGGGAGGAAGGAGAGAAAGAGAGGGGGGAGGGAGGGAGGGACAGAAAAGGAGATGGAGAGATGAAAATCAGACAAGAATTGTCCTATATGATTACAGAGGCTAAGAGATTCTCTGATTTACTGTCTGCAAGCCCAAGATCCTGGGCAGCCAGTCTTTGGGGAACAAGAGCCAACAGGCATCACAGCTAGGAAACAGCCAGGGGAGAGAGAATCAGCTCTGCTATTCCTACTGTCTTCCTCTTTAGGCCTCCAGTCAATTGGAAGAAGCCCATCCACATTAGGGAGGCAATGCAGCTCACTCATCCTACTGATTCAAGTGTTGACCTCATCCAGAAGCATGTGAGACAACATCAACCAAATATGTGGGCCTCCATGAGCCAAAGGAGTTGCTGCGCAGATGGTCCATCACATTCTACCTGGTGTCCACATGGGCTGGGGACAGGCGGCCTGGAGGCACAAGTAACAGGAGGGCTCAGAAGGTATTCTGAAAATGGTGCCACACAAAGGCTAAAGTAACCTCATCTCAGAAACCCAGTTAGTCTTTGCTGCACTGGAGTTTCTTTATGCTTGTTTTTTGGTTGGTTGATTGGTTTGTTGGCTGCTTGCTTACCTGTTTGCTTGGTTGTTTTGGTGAGTTTTTCCTTCTAAACACAGATCAGCTTTTTATTTTCCTGTTCTCCACAAATCAGAGGAGAAACCAGAGGTGTTTACACTCTATGATATACATTCTCTAAGGAAATTATATTGTCCCTAAGGAAACTTGGTTGTGGATAGAGGAGTGCAAAGAAATCTTATGCTTTTAATGTATAAAACACACATATACATACACACAACACATCAGCACTGCTACAGCAATCTATGAAAGAATTTCAAAGGGGGCTGGGCAAAGTATTGCATGCTTGTAATCCAAGCATTTTGGGAGTCTGTGGCTGGAGAATTGCAAGTTTGAGCCTAGCCTGGGAAATTTACCTTATCTCAAAAAAAGAACAAAACAAACAAAAAAGAACAAAGAAAAAAAAAAAAAAAACGACTGGGGATGGAGAATGTAGTTCAGTGCAGAGGCCCTAGGTTCAAGTCCCAGCACACAAACAAAACTTCAAAAGAGAATATTTAGGAATAAGCATCTTTAAAAGGCTCTGGGAGAAAGAGTCGATAACAAAGATAATGTAAAGATAAAACAGTCTAAGAGCAAGCAAGGGTGTCCTCCCTTGGATTGCCCGGGAAGATCAGCAGAAGGATGCAGGGGTTCAGGCCTGCCCCAAGTTCACACAGAGCATTGGTGACTGAGCATGGCAGAGACCAGGATTTCATATGCTTCTCTTTTTCTAGAAAAAAAATTAGGCATATCTGCGAGTAGAGTTCCAGGCTCTAGTTCTCATTGTCCTGTGTTCCCAGTAAAGGCGATACAGCAATCCTTGGAAAGAGATGTGCTCTGTACCATCTCAGGGGTGTGATGAGGGACAGTCAGGGAAGACGTCAAACACCTGGGAGAGCTGGACATCAGGCAAGCATGCCTGCAGGAGCAGCAGGTACGTGGCACTTGGAGAAGGGAAGAGGGCACACTGGGCCCTGAAGATGGGCACTCGCTCGGACTCCTCCCCTCCCTCCACACCCAAAGTTAGACCCTTTTCATTGCTGCTTAGAGTCCATCCACAAGGAGATAAAGTAGAAAACATGAAGGAAAGAAAATCTGGTGGGTATAACTAAGACTCTCCTGTCATCTGATAATTCAGTGACATTAGACCCTCTCATGTGACTGTCAGCTTCCTAAATTTCCCCAGGGTCTAATTCATTCATCTGTTTCCTAAATCTTTTATTCACTCACTCACTCACTCACTCACTCACTCACTCACTTACTCACTCACTCACTCACTCAGTGATTCACTGAATATCCACAAACACCAAACACTGTCTTAGGCTCATTGTCCAAGGAAGAGCCCTAAGGTACAGTAATAAAATTCAACTTTAGTCCCAACTGTAGGCAAATTTTAAATTTCACAGCAGCTAGCTAAGATAGGTACACGAACCTACATTTCAATAAAATTAGCCTCCATGCCATGGTTGGCACGTGATAAGCATATTTTGTGACTGTGTAGGGGGCCAACGGGCTATGTCATATGCATGAGTTCTACTCTCTCCTGGCAGGGCTTCTTAATCCATGTTTGAGGGCAGTCAAGACTAAATGAAATTATGGTAACAAAAAAAGAAAAACACAAAGAAAAAAGTTTTAATTGGCTTACTCTGATCTGCCCGCTGTGATTGTACCACCAGGTTGGCAGCTTGTCACTTGCAGTTGCTAGGCAACGCTGAGTGGTAAGGCGAACGTGTGGGCCATGTTTTCCATCTTGTTGTTTGAGTCTGTCGGAGTCTGAGGCTGAGGGCTGCTTCAGCCTGACCCTCAGTGGGAGGCCTGGGATGCCCGGCTCAGGCTCCACGAACACACCTCTCACTGAAGCTCCCAGCTGTCTCATGGGCCACTTGCTGATAAAATGTCAGCTTCCGTTCCACAGTCTAGCAATGACCTTGCTGGAAAGACAGCAGTGACACAATCCAGGCCTTCCTAGCCTCTAGGGACATTGGCAGAGCAGGTAAGAGCAGAGACAGAGGAGGATGCCCCGCACCCTCCTGCCTGAGCAGGAGCCGCATTCTACTGCTGAGGCCTTTCAGACTCATCCACACAGAGCTAACAAAGATGGGGTCTGCAGCTAGACTGGGCTAACCCATGCAAGCTATGGGACCTCAAGCCCAACCCTTGCCCCTCTGTGTCTGTTGCCTTCTTTCTAATGTAGATATGTTACTTCTTCTCCCCAGGGTGCTGTTGAGCTTGTAGTAAGGAAAGGCTCTAGGGGCCCGGAGATAGCTCAGTGGAATAAGCACTTCCCTGGCAAGTGCAAGGGCCTGAGTTTAATCCCTAGTTCTGCTAAAAATAAAAAAAAAAAAAGAAAGAAAGAAAAGGCCCTGCAAAATGCTCAGTGTAAAGCCTGGTGGGTGGTTAATCCTACACAATGTAGCCACTGTTTTCCAGGCATCTATGGAGACCTCGGGGGCATCCTTGGATTCTGGAGGAGGAAGCTGGCGATTGCTGAGTCTCCTCAACCCTGGAGTCAGGAGTCCGAGCTGCGGAGGTCAGAGTGAGATGCACCGGTGGCCACCTCTCAGGGGCTAGAAGTGGGGATTCAGAGTCCACCACGAGCACTCACTGAGTGAGGAAGCAGAGAGACCTCGGGGCTGAGCGCAGACTGCGGCACTTGGGTGCCAGTGTTTTCCACGGATCCTCAAAGCAGCCAGTGTTACACACTTCAGATAGGATCAGTGCCTCCTAAATGTGCCTGGCTGCTTCCCTGGTGCTGAGTAGACTCACTTGTTACCTGGGAAAGAGAATTCATTCACTTTCCCACAGCACTCCTCACTGGCTACTGCTCCTCCTCAGCCCAGCCCTCCACCCCACCCACTCGTCCTCCTCTGGCCCTCAGCTGTGCCAGGAAGGCTCCTGCCTTGGGACCTTTGCACAAGCTGCTCCCCTTGCTGGGAGTGCAGATAACCCATGGTGCCTAGCTGCACTTATTACGACCTCCGAGGCCTTTCTCAAATTCCTTACTCACTACTCTGCACCCCCTTCCTGTATTTCCTCCCTGGGATGCAGCACCACCTGACCCACTCACCGCCTGTGTGTTTGCTTGGTGTCTGCGCCCAGCCTGCTGCCCAGCCTGTGCTACTACATCTAAGCTCTGGAGGGTGCAGATTTTGACCTTGGTTCCTGCTGTCCTCCCCATGCCTGTGCTGTCGCCAGCACTTCTTAGGTGTTCAGCGGACATGTGCTGAATACACAGGCTCTCCAGGTGACTTCTCTGCATCGCCCAGCCCTGCTCCCCTGCCTTTGCCACCCTAACCCCTGTTCATTCATGGCAGGGCAGTGTGGGATCCTCTCCTTGGCAAGTCAACCTCACCTCCTCTTATTGGAAGCAACAAACTGTACCACAATCATCCGCTTTCGTGGTGTCTCATACGGAGAGTGCACGTTCTACAAGTAGCTTACAGTGGACTAGAAGGGGCTGAGCTTTGCCTGGCTGCTTCAAGTCTGTGGGCTTCCTGACCCAAATCTCCCACCCAGTCTTCCCTCCAGGCTGAGCCACTGAGGGCAGGGCCTATGTGACACTCATTTCACAACCCAGCACAAAGCACAGAGCCTGACACATGGACCACAAGGAACGGGCCTGCAGGCCACAGCCAACACTGCCACTGTGCTCACACTGGCCAGGAAAGCATCCACCCGAGTCCCTCAGCCTTGGCCCTTGCGACATTTGGGACAGGACAGCTATTGTCAGGGCCATCTCATCTCTTGCAGAATGCTTAGCAGTGTGCTTGGTCTCTACCAATGGCCAAAAGCACACACATCCGTTGTGACTACCAAAATGTCCTCAGACATTACCAGATGCCCACTGGGGGCAAAGCTGTCCCCAGGGGAGAACTACAGTCCTAAGAGTTTACTGTGAATACAATTCAACACTAACAGCAATGCTGTGAGAAAGTACTTTTATTTTATTATTACAATTATAATATTATATTACAGATAAGCAAACTGGGGCTCGGAAAGCTTAGGCAATCCATCAAAAGTCACACAGCTAGGAGATGGCAGAATGTGAACTGGCAGTTTGGTTCCTGGATTTAGGTAATTAACCACCAAAGAATTAAGTTTAAAAGTGGGAGATGGGGAGTTGGGCTGACGGATGCTGAGTATTCATTATATGCAGCTGTTTTAAGCCCTTGTGTAAGTAATTTCATTCACTCCTCCCTAACTTTTGGTGCAGTCATTGATACTTTTAATATTGTACAGAGGAGGAGACTGAGGCACTTCAAGCAACTAGCTAGAGGGAAGCAAAACATTTGGAAGGTTAAGCCAGCCACTTGGCTTGAAAGCTTATGGCTGGGGGTGAGGATGAGCAAGCACCTCTGTTCCTAGCTGCACAAAGTCAGGCTGCCCTTGGCTTAGTTTCTCCTCTGGGTCACCCTGGCACCAGCCCCACAGCCCCTTCTAAAATAGCCTCACTGCCACGCACACGCCTACACCCGGCTCCCCTGGCACCAAGCCCTGGGGTCACGCAGAGCACATTCATGTCAAAGCAGTCTCATAGACAAAGCCATCTGTGGGAGGACAGAGCCAGGGGCTGCCCTGGGGCTGGGCTTCCAAAGCCGGGCAGCTTCTTCTTCAACCAAACCAGCTTAATAGCAAAACACACAGAGCCAAGTGGGAGAACTTAGAGGTGTTTTCAGGATGGGAGTCTCTTTCTACAAAAATAAAGATGTAAAAAAGAAGCAGAAGATGCCTCCGCCATTCTTTTCGCTCAGTTGTAATGAAGGCAGAGCCACATGTGCTTCAGAGGTGCCTCCCAACACAATTACCCCAGAATTTAAAATAATGATTCCATCATTTTCTCATAGCCATTTTTGCCAACGAGACAAAATAGGTTTACTGAGAAATTGTGAGGTGTTCGGGAAACTTCTTTTCTGACCTTGAGCATTGTTAGTGAGGTCACTCAGATGGAACAAGATCCCTTTCACTGTGTGAGGTGGCTGCAATCCAGGAGCCTCTTCTCCAAGCAGGATGACCTCAGGGTAACAGGAAGAGCAAGGGTAAATGGACAATAATTTGTTTTCTGCACACCTAGATAGAACCGCCCACTGTGCCACATGGGGAGGCTGTGCTAACTTCTCTTAAGCGATGCTCAGCTCCACAGAGCTACAAGGGGAATGGTCATAAGAAACACAGCACAATCCGAGCTCCTTGCAAGGGGCGTACGAGAGAAGAAGACTGAAGACATACAAGGTTAGAGGCTGAAATCTACACATAAGCTGTGTGTAATTATGGCAAGTGTGTATGTTTATGGGGGGGAAAACCAATGAATCAAAAGACATAACTTGACAAAAATAATATATACATTTTTTTCCCACTTTCTTTTGTCTAGACAAGTGCACACACACTCCCGAGTGAGAACACACACACGCACACACGCACGCACATGTGCACATATATATATATATACAATAGACTGGACACTGCAAGTCAGTGTAAAGGAAGTTTTCTTCATGTACATTCAGGGAAACAAACCACTTAATTATTTCAACAGAGAGGAATTTGATGCAGGGCACTGGTTATTATAAGTGCACAGAAGACCCAAGGAACAAAGAGGGGAAAGCTGCGCTGCCCAGGTGTCTTGGTTACTTTCTTGTTGCTGAGACAAGGTACTTGGCAACCACATTTAAAAGAGGAAAAGCTAATTTTTGCCCAAAGTTTGGCGAGGTTTCGGTTCATAGCTGGCTGGCTGCAAGGCAGGGGTGCAGCAAGGACCACCACAGAGGAGAAGCAGTCCATGGCAGGGCGAGCAGGAGGCAGGAAGTGGCGAGTCTTCCACGCTTCTCTCACATCCAGGCTGCAGACCCACTAGATGGTGCCGCCTACTCCCCAGGCGGGCCTCCCCACTATCTATGTTCAGAATTATGATAAGCCAATAAGTAGGCCGACGTAGCTGTCACATACGCTAGCGCATATACGTGTACCCTACATGCAGCCATCTCTGAAAAGCCCCACCTACAAGCACACAGAGCTTAGGAGGACATCTAGACACAACCGTGACACTGGGAGTTCACCTCTGTAGGAAGTCAGTTCTTCCTTTGGAATTCAAAATCAAATAGGAAAGGTGTTATTGCTAAGAAGCCAGGAGTCTGCATTCCTTCTGTTTCTGCTGCTACTGTAGTTGCTTCTGCTGCCAGAGGCAGGCAAATGACTTCAACATTTCTCTTACCAGTTAATTCCAAGGGCTATCTTCCATTGGCAGAAGCTAACACCAAGCCACGAATGCAATGTTTGTGTGCTCAGCTGTACTGGTTGAGCGGGGTACATATAAGGACAGCTATGCAGCTGAGATCCAACTGACAGCATCTGGCAAAGAGAGCTTATTTGTGAGGGATACAGAATGCAGTTGTCTAGTAACTGAGCAAAAGCAAAAATTTTCACTTTATGCTAGAAAGCAAAATAAACTCCAGGCCACGTGAAGGGGTAAATACACACATATAAATAGTTAAACACCAGGAGGAAAAAGAAGAACATGAGAAAAAAATTATGATTTGAGAGTAACTGAAAACTTTCTAGATGTTGAAGCAATGAAAGAATCATCCTGAAACATGGGAGAGGGCTGGTGAGCTAGCTCAGTGGACTAAGCACCTGCTTAGGCAAGTTTAGGGACAAGGGTTCCTCCCCTGGCACCACGTGACATGCTGACCCTGGGGCTGAGTGTGCTGAGCTGGCCACCAAGACCAGGTGTGGTGGCACACGCCTGTAATCCCAGCACTGGGGAGGCTGAAAACAGGAGGATCACTGTGAGTCTGAGCTGTACAGTGAGACCCTGTACCTAATACATAAAAGTATAAATAAACAACTATGAGAATAAAAATAATCATCAGATAACTTACTAAGAAACAAATAATATATATTAAAGGATTTTAAAACTTACCAGATTACCAAATAAAGATGGAGCTATACACACTCAAACAGCTGAGCCACACTGCTAGAGAAATGTAGGCAGTGAATAGAGTATTATTCAGTAGGGAAAGACAGGGAATTTTAATATACACATTAACATAAATTAATATCAAGAGTGATTGTTGATGCAGTAAGCAACAAAAGAATATTTACAGTATTATGCACATAACATATGCATTGCTTTTTATGTTTTTATTTATTTTGTATTTAGCACAACGTGGGTCTACATAGTCTGCAGGGTCTCGCTACACAGATCAGTCTTGCAGCGATTCTCCTGTTTTCAGTTTCCCAAGCGCTGGGATTACAGGCACGCCACAGTACCCAGGCTCAGTTGCTGTCTCAGTAAGCCTCAGGGGCAGGGCCAGCATGGCAGGCTAGGCCTTGAACCTCCGATCCTTGCATCTGCTTAAGCAGATGAGCTATCTGGCTGGCCCTTAACATATGAGTTTTGAAAGCAGAAAAAGGGATCAGTGAGATGGCTCAGTGGAATAAGCACTTCCCTGGCAAACACAAGGGACTGAGTTCAATCCCCGGATCCACCAAAAAAAAAAGATTAAATAAAAGCAGAAAAAGTGAACTCCTCGGTAGGCATATATAAATTAGTGGTAATACTACAAACAGAATTAAGAAAATAAAGATCAAAATAAAGACCACAAATATCAGAATTAATGGAAACACAGAAGGGGTAAAAAACATAGGAAACATATCCAAGAGACTTCTAAGGTATGGAAATGGCTCAGTCCATAAATTGGGTCATGTATAAATTAGCTTTACTGTATTACTATTATTTAAGTCATAGATGTATTTGATTTACAATGAAATAAAAAATCCAAAAATATACAGACACAAAGAAAATTCAAACCGTGAGATGATGTGAGCGAATTTTTCAGCAATATTTTGGTCAAAGAACTACATTTCAATGAGATAGTGGTTTTAATTTTTATTTTTTTAAGGAGAATAAAACCACTAAAAATCATACAGAATTTCACTCAATGATAGCAATTCAACAACGGTTGTTATGTTGTGTAATGTTGTCTTTAGATTAGTTGTTCAAATTAGCAGATATAAACATCAAAACTGGTCAAAACAGTTAAAAAGAAGAAAAAAAAAGAATCATCAACTGTTCCTTTCAATAGACGAGCAGCGGTCAGCAGCACAGTTCCGCAAGGTACCGCGTGCGCGCACATGCCTTCTTCGGTCCCTTCTTTCTTTCTGTTCTCCTCCCCCTCACCCCAGTTGCTCTTTCCCTCTGAGCAGTTCCTTTCCCTTTCACAATATCGATTGTACCAAGAAACTAGTGTTTAACAATCAAATTAACAAAGACTCTAAACCTGGTAATTCTGATTGTTAGCATGAATATAGTAAAGAATCTCATTTTCTAGATGGAAGTATAACTTGTTCACACGGTTCCTGAAAGCAGTTTGGCAATGCACGTCAGGAGCCTTTAAAAACGTCCATGCCTTGAGGAAATGGCCAGACACTCCGGGAAAGTTTTATATGTCAACTGTGGTCATTTTAGCATTTTTATAGTAGTGAGAAATTTAGTAACATTATGGGAGTAAGTAAATCATGTTAGATATAATGAAACATTACACAACATTTAATGATGATTACGAAGAGATTGCCATTATCCTGGGAAAATACTTATGTCAATTATTTAGAAAAGAAAAACTGCAAATCTTTAAGTCCAATATGATCTCGTTTATTTTATAAAAAAGTCTATTGGAAAGAAATACAACAAAACATTCACTGCAGCTGTATTTGGTGCCAAGATTATGGATATATTTTGCCTTTTTTTCTCTTTATTTTCCAATTTCCAAAAATGAGCCATTATTACTTTTATGGTAGGGAGGGAAGGGTGTGGGAATTTAATAAAATATAAAAGTCTGGTTTGACTCATGTTCTCTTTCTGCACAGCTGTATTACATTGCACTTGAGCTCTTATCTTGGCCTGACTCCAAGAACATTCTCTTGTGGCAAAGAGGTTGGAGGCTAGGTCATTTCCAATTACCGTTCCTCATTTCCACCTTGACTTCCACAGTGATACAGAAAGAGGAACTTATGGTTACCGCGTGTTGTCCTGGGTATGTTGTTATTATATATTATTTGATGGTTATGTGGTAGAAAATCCTAGTCCTGTTTTCGTGTTAGATATACTGAGATCCAGTGGGCTCAAGGCACTTGCTTGAGGCACCAATGGAAAGGCAGCACTGCCCTTTACTCCCCTGTGAGGAAACCACGGAATCAGGTGCACTATCACAGCTTTAATAACTTGCCTCAGAAATCAATCTGCCTGGGCATGGATCCGGCCTCCACTTCCTACCTGTGCAACTTCGGGTAAGTTTTATTAAGCTTCTCTGTGCCTCTGATTCTGCATCAGTCAAATGAAAATCCCAATAGTGTCAGGCACATCACAAAGAGCTCATGTGGACCTGGGAGCTCTAAGGGTCCACCAACATTGGGTCCATCTCCGCTGGGGCTGCAAGTACTTGGGTCTGACAGGTGGCCCTGTGACTTTCTCTCACCCACTGAATGCCATCAGAGGCTTTGTGGCCCAGACCTGATATCACAGATGAAGACACTAAAGACCTGAACGGTGAAGAGAGAGCAGGTGACCTCATAACTTTCTGTCATCACATAGGGCTTGCACTGCCCACCATGCCCTGTAGCCAGCAGGAGAAGCCACCAGGCATCCACCTTGGAATGACAGGAACCCCTTTGAGCACATACTCCTCTTTGTAGATGCATTGCCTACAGTTTGACCTCTCCACAACCCTGAAAGATGAGTAAGCAAGTGTTAAGAGTGAAGGGAACCATGGAGCACTTAGTTGTTTTCCTTTGGCTCTCATATGGGGCTGAAGCAGCATTCTCTGCATAATGCCATAATGTATTTCAGAGTTTTGTGTCTTTGACCAGTAGAAGCCCAACTGCAGGTCTTTTATAAGGAGAGGAAAGAAATGGGACCTGATTTCTCCTTTACTTCCACAGTACCAGCTATAATTTACCAGCAGTTCAGGGACAAGGCGGCACACTCATCAGGCTCTTCACCAGCGGGGCTGTAGACAAAGTCTATTACAGAGCTAGTGGTGGGGACTGTGACAGAGACCAAGCCAATGAGACAAAAGTGATGCTGTCCTTCCCCAGTCCACCCTGCTGCGGACAGCCTTGGGTGAAAATCCTCACCTTACTTGTATGTGGCAATAATCCATGGTGTTTTGAGAAACCTAATGATGTTTTAGACGCAGAAAACCGAGATGCTTAAGAGCTCCTCAGAGCTGCTCCTGGGGATGGAAACTGGTATAGTCTCTTTGAAAAACTTCTACAGTAGCTTCTAATGCAAAATATGTGCTAATCTCATGACCTAGCAATCCCATTCCTAGGCATGTACTTGCATGATAGGAGGGTTTGTGTGATCCATATATAGAGACAGAGAGTTTTATGGCTGCTTTATTAATAACAGGCAAAATGCAACCTAAATGCTTATCAACCAGGTAATGGATAGATCTAGGACAGCAATATTCACCTAATGAATTTTAACACTCAGTAAAAAAAAAATGAATAAAATACCACTACCTATAATAGTCTGTGTGAATTTCATGAATGTCATGATGAGACATATAGCGCAGAGATCAAAGAAGACACAATGCCTGCTTTTATTTCAGATGCTCTCTAACCCAGAGCAGTTTAATTATCTGTTGACTGGCAATACTGCAAAGGTGATATGCATTCAGTGAAATCAGGCTTTGAATTTTGAATTTTATTATGTCTGGAACTAAAGCTGTGTGGGGCTGTGCTCTCTATGGCCATGGGCCTCAGTGGCTACAGTCAACCATGTGATTGCAAGCAGAGACAGCTGCCAACTTACAGTGTCCTGTGTCGCTGGGCTATGGTATTTAGTGGGTCATGTGCCTTAAATGCATTTTTTACTGATGCTGTTTTCAACTTGTGTTACAGACTGTGTCTGGCTGGCCCTGCAGAACCTCGTGCAGTCATAGGGTGGACTTCGAGAGTTTGTGACTAATGCATGATCCAGTATGAGGACTACCAGTGATACACCTGCTCTGGGGCAGATAGCCTGAATGCAATAAAAGGGAGGGAGAGGGGCTTGCTCTCGGCCTCTGCTGCCTCTGCTCCTTCCCTTTTGCTTCTGCTGCCATGCACCACTCTGTATTGGAGCCAACTGAGTATGGGCTGAAACCTCCATACACTGTGAGCCAAGGAAACCTTTCCTTCCTTAATTTTGGGGGTCAGATATTTTGCCTCAGCAATGAGAGAAAAGTGACAGAGACAATTTGCACTGAGTTGACTGGGATGCAGTCCCAGAGTATGACGAGGAGCATTAATATATGAAATTCAAGGTCAGAAAATTAATTTAGTGACATAAATTGTATCATATTTACTGTTCTAATGGGGCTTCTCTTGACTAATATGTGGTAGGCAGGAAACTTTTGGGATGAGAGATACACTGAGTATCTTGACCTTGAACAGTGATTCTATGGGTGTAGTACAAAAACATCAATTAAGCTTTACAGTTGTTCTATGTATGTTACATCACAATAAAAACTGAACAGTAGATTAAAGCACCTGCAAGCAGGTGCAGGGGCTGGGGGTTTAATCGCCAGGCCTGCCGTGCTGGCCCCACCCTCAGGGCGCGCTGAGACTTGGAGTGAAACTGGGCATGATCATGTGTCCTATAATCTGAGCTCTTGGGAGCTGTAAACAGGCTGATCACTATGAGTCTGATCTAGAAGTGAGACCCTGAACACCCTGTAGACCTTTCCCTAAAATACAGAAAAAAATAAAAATTGAAAAGCAAATTCTGCCAGCTAGATCACTGAGAATTCACCCACTAGGAACTCAGAATAATTCCTCAGAAAAAAAACCCCATAAAATAAGACTATTTTTTAAATCAACCTGTGGGCCTTGAGTAGCAAATGGATTCTTCTTTCTCCCAGACCCCATCCCAAGGTAGGAGTGCGATTCTCTTGTCTGGGGTATGACTGGCACACTCTGCAGCCCTGTATGACCGAGTGTCCACCTCCCTCCACACTGCCTGAGCATGCACAGGGCCCCTGCACCTTTCAGCTCCTTCCACACTGGGGAGCACAGTGCCGGACTGAGAGCAGACATGCAGGAACATGCAATGGTATACACGAGGTGTGGAGAAAGATGAATGAGCGTAACACCATGGGTATGGCATATGACCACAGTCTAGAAGGCGGCTTCAGGGCCAGGGAGATAAGGCAGTGGAATACGTGCTTGCCTGGCAAGTGTAAGGTCCTGAGTTTGATCCCTGGTACTCAGCCCCCCCAAAAAAGGTAGAAAGCAGCTTCAGGCAGTGAACTGTAGAAGCATCTTGAGGAGACAGGATACAGACTATTAGTTGTGAACCTAGGGAGATTTGCCTCCCAGGGGACATTCAGCAATGTCTTAATTTTTGGTTATCATGGCCAGGGAAAGGAGCAATGCTACGGGAATTCTGCTAAATGTTCTACAGTGTACAGTGTGGCGCCACTCTCCCCAACACTCGCAATCACTACTCAACTCAAAATACTAGCAGTGCTGAGGCTGAGGAACCCTGGCATGAAAGACCGAGACCTAAACCCAGGAAGAAAGCCTGGAGTCTGAAGGTCCACTACCTACAAAGGGCTGTGTGGCTTTGGGGATGGCCCCTGCATCTCTCAGCGCTTTCTTGCCTACCTTTGGGAGGCTGCTGCTCACATGGCTGAGAGGAGAAGATGAGCTTAGCCATGTAAAGCAGCTGCCTCAAAGCAGGAGTCCAGGGAGACGTGGTTTCCTTTTGTTCCTCCTTCCCTCTTCTGATCCCTTTCCCCAGAGTCACCAGTGGACAATTTTTAATAAGAGAAAACAGCTGTCAAGCACTGCTCCTGTTTCTGCCTAAGAAGCTCCTGAAGAGAGAGGCAGCCTGGGGAGAATGCACTTGATCTGCCAGCCTCACGGAGAGCTCCGCTTCCTAATGAAGTGCGTTATTAAAAGATAAAGTCAACACCTGCAGCATGCAGGCCCACACTGCACCCCAATATAATCTACCTGCTTCCAGAGATACAGGGATTCCCAAAAGCTTGCTCAAAAACACATTCTGATTTTTACCGCTTTCCTGGAACCCCACGCAAACACATGGGTTCCCGGAAGATAGGACAACGTCGCCTCCTAGGGTCCTACACCTTGAGGAGGGGGCACACGCATGGCAGAGAAAGAACCAGACTTGTTCTTTGCAAAAAGGAGGAAGAATTTCCCGCAGGGTTCCTTCTTAGGCTTCCTATGTTCCTCCCTTTTCTCCATTGGATATTAATTAGTGTGACTGGCCCCTAGGCAGGCTGAGGCTGGAATCTCCTAGGTATTCATTATTCTAAAGTTTTGCTTTTCTTGGTCCTGAAAAAGTCTTCAAGTGGGAAAGGTCACTTCTACATTTCTGTTATTCATATAGGCAAAGAACTATAAGATGTGACATTAATATATATTTTATCATTATTTTAGCCAATGCATGATGTAGAATATTTGGGAAACATACAGAAGGAAAATAGCAAAAGTGGCTGATAAAAATGAAAAAGGGCTAGGGCAGTAGTTCAGCACAAAGGCCCTGGGTTCCATCCCCAAGACCTGCCCCACCCACAAGGCCTACATGACCACATTGCTTGTCACGCTTCCATCTGAGGAATAATCTTTGACTTTGTTAGGTTTTTCCGCACAGCACAGAGGCAAAAGAACAAAAGACAGGCCTTTATTGAGGACACAGAAGATGGCAGGGAAACAGCCTCTGACTGGAGACAAAGGGAGCTGGGGTTGCATGGATTTTTGCTGGGATGGAATTTGAGAGGTGGGGCCCAGTGACATATAAGGAGCTCATTACAGGATTTTTTCTTTTCACATGGAAAAGATGAGAGGAACTTGTATTCAAGGATGAGGGGAGGAGAAAGGGGAAGTGGTCATTAGGAAGATAAGCTGTTGTCTGGGGGGCCTCAGTCATGTTAGAACACCACCACAGTGGTTCAGCAATTCGTACTGAGCCAGAACCTATCAGACTTCTCTTCCTGATTCATAACCAATCTTCCCATAATCATGTTTCATAGAGTTCACCTGAAAAGCACATGTCAGTTCTATTGCTATTTCTGCATGTCCAAAGCCAATTCCTGGAATTTCCACCTTCTCTCCCATGGATGGCAATAAAGCCCTATTTTCTATTTCAGTTGTGCTTGAGAGAGTGCACATGTTCAAAAATCAACCTATATAAAAACATACACATCTCTGTCCTCTATTGCCCCCATTCTGATATAGGGGAATGAAACTCCCAACCTGAAAGATACCTGGGACGAGTTTGTGTTCTCTAAAACCAAAGAATGAACTTTTGGAGCAACAGAGGTTAAGAGAAGAATATATTTATTGGAGAAAATAAAGCTTCCATCCCAGATGGAAACAGAAGGGGAACTGAGTGGGCTGCCAAAGAATCTGCCTTTTCTACGGTTTTTATACAGCAAAACCATGAGGTGAGGCAGGTCTAATGTGGGAAACAGGGGAATTTGCAAGGTGGTCATAAGGAGAAGAAAAATATGCGGTCAACTAGTGACATTGCAAGCACAATTGCTCAGGTAACATTGATTAAATCTGCATCAAATGGGGGAGCCTGTAAGATAGCAAGGAGACATGAACAGCAACAAAGGGCTTATTCTGTAGGGGATTGGTCAGTGACTCTTTTTGGCTCTTTTAAGGTAATTGATACCTATGTAAAATATCAGTCCCTGATGCCCATCCCTAGGGAGGTATGTGGCTGCATTTGTTTACTCTTTTGTCTTCAGGTCTTCCACAGCGGAAGTGCCTGTCTCCCATTCTTGCCAGGTATCTTGTCTCCTTGAGGGCCTAGCCCTGTCTGACTGCCTATATTTCTATCTAACTCAGCTGCCTACAGTAGTTGCATCCTTATCTTTCATAGGTAACCAGATGTTTAGTATCATCTAGGTGTCCTTCACAGTCTTTATGCAAGCATAAAACATGTATTTATCCCCTTTTGGTTTTGCATACACATTAACACATGGTGCTTTCTATTCTGCTTCTAGTAATTCTCACTTTGCAATTCATCTTGGAGAGCACCCCATAGGGAAACTACCTCCTCTTTCTTTAATTAGCTGCTTAGCTAATCATATGGCTATAGCACAATTCCCTTAACCAGTGGTCTGCCCTTTTGACAACTGGGTTGTCCATAGTATTTCACTATCTCAAAAGATAATGCAATAATCTTGCCGATAGTATTCTTTCCATGTCATTACCTTGATCTTACAAATTACCAAAAGTAGAATTGCTAAATCACAGGAAACTTGGAAAAAACACTCAACCAATTTGTTTGTTTTCTCTCTTGACCTCTATATTTCAAAGGGCATGTAGAGTGGTGTTTTGGAGGGTGTGTGTAATGTAAAGCCAGTTAGCTCACCCCCAGCTCAAAGGCCTCCAGTGGCTTTCCACTATGTAGGAATGACAGAAATGGCTCCATCTGGTCTCCAGAGCCTATTTGCTTTGGACTCAGTCCCACTCAGTGAACTCCAGCACTTTTTTTACATTTAGCATTTTAGTTTAATTTGATCTGAAAAGACATTACTAATTAGATTCCACATAACATCGTTTTTATCTGCAGGCCCATTTTGTTGACAGCAGATGAAAGTTATTATGACAGAATATCTTTTTTGAAAAGTCCCTGCCATATTTCACTTTGAAGTAGTATAATTTATAGAACTTCAGAGGACACTTAAAATTTAAGAAGAAACCATCAGAAGTCAAATTATACAGTATAAAAATCACATTTATATTGTTGCATGGCATAAATATTCAGACATTTATTTATAATTGATAAATCTTTTGGTACATGTTTGATTTCTATTGATACCTATACTAATTGCTTGCAAGAAAACATCAAATGCATAACTTTTCCCTCTCCACAAGAGATACCATCCTTGCCACTGTGTTAAGAAGGTTGATATTTTTCAATATTTTGTCAGGATATATCTGTATTAGCAGGCAAGAAGACTATATTAAACTAGGTGGAATTGGTAAGGATAAGTCAAAAATTCACCACTTGAGTCAAAGCAATAATGTAGAAAATGCTTCTATCTCCTTTTGTAAATTTATAAGTCAAAAGAAGTTGAAGGAAAGAAGAAATTCTAGAATATAGCCCAGCTCTGAAGTATGGATAAAGGCTGATTCTACTTTCTTCGTTTTCTATGCTTTCAATTTTATTGCATTTAAAAGTAGAAAATAAACACCAGTCTAACACATTGGTAAGAAGGTATAAGCAGCCTACCAAGTTCCAGTGTCAGGGATAATTCATATAAGCAGATCAGGAAAGAAAAGCAAGCGATGCCATAATTTTCTAGATGTACTAAACATCTAAAAAGTAATTGATGCGGCTGGGGAGATGACTCAGTGGAATAGGCGCTTCCCTGGCAAGTGCAAGGACCTGAGTTCAATCCCCAGTACAGCACTTGTTCATCCAACCTTCATTGCCTTTGCTGTGATTCATCTCTTCTCCAACCAGGTCTTCACACCGTTCACTCCTTGTCATCAGATCAATGTCAGGATCACTCCTTGGAGAGTCTTCCACCCTAACCCTCACCACTGCACCCTTCTAGTACATCACTGTGTTTATTTTCTTCACAGTTCTTCCACTTTCTATTCCCTGGTTCTAGTATAGGGTCTGAGACAGCAAGCCCTGTATTGTTAAAAAGATAAAGAACAACAAATTCTTGTAAGGACGTGGTGAACTGGGAACCTTTACTCACTGTTGGTAAAGATGTAAGTTAGTATAAGCATTATGGAAAACAGCACAGGAACTCCTCAAAAATAAAAAATTAAATTAAATTAAAAAGGAGCTACTGCATGATACAACAAATCCTATACTGTACTGGGTATTTATCCAAAGGAAATAAAATCAGTCTGGCAAAGTGATATCTGTACTCCCAATATTTTTTGCAGCACTGTTCACAATAGTTGAGAAATAGAATCAACCAAAATCTCCATCAACTCATAGATGAATAAAGAAAAGGTGATATATCAATATTGTTCATTCATAAAAATATAACACTTTTCAGTTTGTAGAAAGCTGAATGAACTGTCTGTGACATTTTGTTAAGTTCAATAAAGGAAAATGCTGTGTGATCTCATTCATTTGTGGAATTTAAGCAAACCTGATCTCACTGAAGTAAGATAGTAGGTATCAGAGGCTGGGGAATGGAAGATAAAGAAGGGAATGGGGAGAAACTGGGCAACAGCTCCAAGTTATCATGAGATAGAAGGAACAAGTCCTGATATTACACTGCATGATAGGATGGCAACAGTCAGGAATATTATGTTTTCAAAATAACTAGAAGCAAGGACTTGAGATGCTGTTACTGCAAGAAAATTATCAATATTTGGAGTGACACATATGCTCAATACCCTGACATGATCATTACCTAATGTATACATGTAGCAAGACAGTACACAATATTCCATGAATGTATACCAGTATGTGTCAATGAAAACAAAATTTTAAAAAAGATATTTTAGATTACCAAAGAGAAAGGTATAGTGCTTGACAATAGAGGTCAGTTGAATCAATGGGTCAATGTCCTAGCCTATTAACTGTTAGCATCTTTCCCAAAATGTATTTTTCACATAGGTGACATGGTATCTTGTACAGTTATGTGCAATATAATGATAAATATAATGACTCTGGTCAACCCTACACTACACATACAATAGTAGCCCCACCAAATTCCATCACATAGTGCTGTTTTTTTAAATATAGATTTTTTTAAGCTTTTATTTAATTATTTATTTGTGGTTTTGGGGGGGTTTCTTTTTTTTCTTTATTTTTTATTTTTGTTCTATTGAAGTACAAATATCAATGAGACAGTTTTAAGATATCTTGACAAGATTAATTATTTATTTGACACAGGATCTGGCTACACAGTTTCAGTTCATTGTGATCCAACTGTCTCGGCCTCCCCAGTGCTGGGATTACAGGTGTGCATTACCACACTCAGTGTCAGGGCTGGCACATCGTTGCTATAACTATCTCAGTCCATGTAAACACTTTCTATGGTGCTGTCACATGGACAAAAACCACCTAATTGCATTCTTAGGACATCTCTCCATTGGTAAGCAGCACATGTCTGGATATAAATTTGTATTTTGATTTTGTTATTTTATGTTGGTGTTTAAGCATTTCTCCTGAAAATTAAAATTCTTTGCAAACCCCCTTGTTTAATAAATTCAGGACAGTTGACCCTAGAGAGAGATTAAATGTTCACTTTGTTCAACATTGAAGTTATTCCACACTTTTTTTTGCTTATTTCAATTAACATAGTAACAAACATATTTAAGCATAAACATTTTTCCATCACTTTGTGGTTTTTTTTTTTCTAAATTTAATTTTGAAGAGTAAAACAGAAGCAAAAACAAATAGAAAAAAGACAGGAACAGGGTAACATACAGCAATGCATATGTTATAGATTTTCAAAACAGGAATAGTTAATTACCAATGATTGTTATATTATTTATTTTTATCATCAAATCTGTTGCTTAGATTAACAGATATGATGATGCAAGCTTGGAGAAATAATTGATTATTGGTACTTGCTTCCAAGAAATCTTAATTTTTTCCCTTGTCTTCTTTTGTTTTAATTTGTTTTCAAAAGAGTATAATGAGGGCAGGAGAGATAGCTCAGTAGAATAAGCACTAGCCTGGCAAGTGCAAGGTCCTGAGAACAAATCCCAGTACCAGAAAAAAAAAAGAGAGTATAATAACTGATAAGACATTAGAAATGGTATACATTTAGAAGACCAAGTTGAGAAGCATTCAACTATGACTTTTATATTGCTCATTGCTGTCCTTGATGTAGTTGCTCAGATCACAGATATCAGCATACAGAGTTAGTCAAGGTGAAAATTAACAGCTATTTTCAAAAAAAAAAAACAACTGATGCAAATTATGAGTACAATCACCTCAGCCATCCTGTATATATACTTGCAGGTTTTCCCTCTTCTTTTCTCCTATCTCTTCTCTTTTCTCTCATCTACATTGTTGAATTCTTAAGTTCAATTCTTTCTCTCAGGTTTTATTTATTCTTTCATATTCTTACAATAGGGAGAAAATATGGTATTTACACATATGGGTCTGGATTATTTCACTTATGAGTGCAGCCTCTAGTGGCATCCTCTTATCTATAAAGGCCTCAAGTTTGTCTTTCTTTATAGCTGAGCAGTAGTACTCCATTGGAGAAAAATACATCTTTTTAATCCATTCCTCAATGGTGGGCATTTTGGTTGTTTCTAAGGTTTGGCTATGACAAATTGTGCTGCTATAAATATAGGTGCACGTATATCACTATGGTATAAAGTTTTCAGTTCTTTTGGGGAAATATCCAGAAGGGGAATAGCTGGATTCAATTGAACTTCAGTCCTAGATATTTGAGGAGTCTCAACACCAATTTCTCTTGTGGTTGTACCAGTCTATATTCCCAACAGCAGTGGGGAAGGATTCCTTTTCCCCCACAACCCCTCTAGTGTTTCTTATTCTCTGATTTGTTTTTGATAACCATTATTTCTGGGGTGAGATGTTATTTCAGTGTTGTTGTAATTTGCATTTCTCCAATGGCCAGTGCTGTGGAACCTTTTTTCATGTATTTGTTTTCCACTTATATTTACTCCTCTGAGAAGTGTGTATTCATTTCACATGCCCATTTTTTTTTCTTTTCATTTTATGTATTTAGTACAGGATCTCACCACACAGATTGGACTCATAGTGATCCTCCTGTTTTTAGCCTCCCCAGTGCTGAGACTACAAGGATGCACCACCATTCCTGGACTCAGTGGCCAGCTCAGTGCTCCCAGTGGGCAGGGCCAGAAGTGCATGCAGGACTGGGGATCAAGCCTTGGTCACTGCACTTGCCAAAACAAGCACTTAGCTCATTGAGCTATCTCACCATCCCTTCTTTGCCCGTTTTGGATTGGGTCTTTAAATTTTGGGGACCAAATATTTTTAGTTCTTTATATAACTTAGATAAAAGTCCTTTGTCTGAGTGATTGTTAATTACACTTTTTCCCAATTTTTGGGTTTACTTTTCACTCTGTTGAAAATTTCTTTTGAAACACAGATATTTCTCAATAAAGTGACATCCCAGTTGTTGATTCTTTGCAGTATTCCCTATGTAGTTTTGGTTTTGTTCATGAATAATCTGCCTACTCCTATGTCTTCAAGATTTCTAATTACTTTTTCTTCCAAATTACTGTTTCCACTTTAATGTTTAGATCTTTAATCAATTTTGACTTTATTTTAGTGCATGGTGATAGACCTGTGTCTAGTTTTAGTTTTCAGCATGTGGAGAGCCAATTTTGTTTTGTTTTGTTTTTTCTTATGGCCAGCTCAGCCTACCCTAGGGGCAGGATTGGTACAGCATGTGGTGCTCAAGATCGAACCATTGTCCCTGTGCTTCGCCTAAGCAGGCACTTTAGACCACTGAACTATCTCACTGGCCTTGAGAGCCAGTCTTTGAGACCCAGTTCTTAAAGAGGCTATATTTCTTCCAGTGAACATGTTTGGCCCCTTTGTCAAAGATATGATGACTAAGTGTGTCTGTAGTTGTATCTGCATCTTCTAGTCTGTTCCATGGATCACTGGGTCTGTTTTTGTTGTTGTTGTTGATTTGCCAGTACCATGCTGATTTTATCATAGGAGCTTTGTAGTACAATTTCAGGTCAGGGATTGTACTGCCTCCTGCCTTGCCTTTGTTGCCTAGGACTGCCTTTGTTATTCTTGGTCTTTCCTGGTTCCAGACAAATTTTAGGAATGTTTTCTCTAGATCTGTGAGGTCTGTTGGTGGTATTTTGATATAGATTGCATTAAATCTATAAAATAA
>PVKA01027147.1:0-30837 GCA_004027165.1 Ctenomys sociabilis
AAAAAAAAAAAAAAAAAAAAAAAAAAAAAAAAAAAAAAAAAAAAAAAAAAAAAAAAAAAAAAAAAAAAAAAAAAAAAAAAAAAAAATTAAAGGGCTAGGAATGTAGTTCTGTAGAAAGGCCTTTGGTTCAGTCCCCAGTACCATATGTTTTTAGTGTGCTACTGATGAATGATTGAAGCCCATTCTCCATAAATCTTTCATATTTTCATATCTCTGGTCATTATCAGCCAAGTAGTGATCTTTTTAGGAAATTTTACATGAGTAGTTGGCCTTGGGAGAATACAGACAGATAATCCATTTGGAGCACATCTATGCACATTCTCAAAATTAAGAATTTTGCCTTCCTTTTACCAGAGATATTTATATTTCAGAGTAATTAAGACAAAACTTCTGTTAGAGGAAATAATGGGAAGATGTTCTGGTAGCCTATGTATAAAGTCAAAACTTTAATCACCCTTGGGGACTCACAGAATATTAGGGACCAGTGGTAAGATGTATTAATGATGATAATAACAATTATATAAATCCATATGGACTGACTGCTTCTTTATCAACTGCATTTATGAATGAATGGGAAGTTAATCTCACTATGCCATGAGTCCCACTTAGGAACTACATTCAGAAGGAGAGCACAAGAAAAACATAATGATAGTTGCAACATTTTACAGATACTTAAGCATATGAAACAACTGAAATGTGAATGAAAAATACTCAGAAATAAGAAAATGATCCCCCATAATTAGCTGCTATAATAATGCCTGGCAGATAGTGGACACCAAAAATATATTTGTTTAAAACATTGTTGTGCCCCAAATTTTCTGATCAAGGAGATTATGGAGCCACAGAGGAAAGAGATTGATGATGTATAGTGTGCCTGGGGAGAGTCACATGGAGAGAAAACTTTCTCCCAGACTCTCACAGAGAGCAAACTCGTCAAGCATTGGCTGTGACTCATCCACATGGATGACACAGACAAAGGATCTACAGAATAAGGTACAGGACTACAAGATAAACCCTGAGGGACTTCACTAACTTCATCAGAAACAAAAGCTACATCTTATGGTATATAGGTCTTGATCTTGGTCTTAATCATGCAGCAGAAAAGTATAAAAATGAAGTATATAACACAGAGCCATAATAAAAAATTGAGCTGTAAATGGCAATAGTCAACAACTTCTTCAGATAACACAGTATTATTGCGGAATGCTGGACTGTGTTGGATTGTGTTGTCGAGTTCAGGTACCCAAATTGGTTGAATGACAATGAAGTGCCCATCTTTGACAGGTCTAGGCAAAAAAAAGGGTATACAAAGGAAGAATCATGATGTGTGTGTATAAACAGTACAGTTAGGATAAATATGCCATGCTTCTGCATAATTCTATGAGAAGCAAGATTTCCACTAATAGTGGTTGGACAAGATATTATGTCGGCTTCTAGTACTATGGACAACCACTAGGAAAATAACAAAGTAGAAAGTATTAATTATTGAATCTGTGAAATAATTCAGGTATAAAAAATAAGATAAGTAAACAGCTACACTCTCTTAACTCACTGATTAGAGACATCTGGTATAATAGTGTCTGTAAGTATAATATCATGTTTGCACCTGTACGATACCAAAACATTATGAAAGCAGTTTGCAATGTATTAATTTATCGAATCTGTCCTGTTAATTTGTCTTGAAACTGTCTCATTGCTATTTGTTCTTCAATTAAATAAATAAATAAAAAAATAAAACATTGAATGGAGGAGTGATTGACATGATGAATACATACCTATATATATATATATATATATATATATATATATATATATATATATATATATATTTTTTTTTTTTTTTTTTTTTTTTTTTTTTTTGGTCTGTGCAGCCCTCCTTGATGGTAGGGCTGGCATGGGATGTGATGCCAGGGATCGAACTACAGTACCCATAGCCTTGCTAGGCTTGCCTAAGCAGGGACTTTAGATCACTGAGCAACCTCACCAGCCCAGATACATAACTTTTTAATCCATTTTTGCCTCTAGAGTACTGTGGACTGAGTAAGATGTTAAATATGTTTTGTATGTACAGAAGTAAGTGGAAACTGAACAGTCAAATTCCATTCATTTATTTATTCCTTTAAAATATTTAGTAAGCACCCACTCTTTGTTTATCATTTACCAGGTGCTAGGAAACAGATAGAACAGATTTTCCCTTTAGGGAAGCCTAAAGGAACTATAGACAAATATAATATTACAGCCATTAAAATGTAGGAGTATGCCAACTGTCAGCTGAATGCAAAAGTTATAATTTACTTGAGAAACTAAGAATGACCTCTCACATTGCTGAAGGTTACAACTGTCTTTTGAAAGAAAAGTAAGACTTGTAGCATGAAAAGAAATGATTAAATATTTCCAGGTCTTTCTGGATATTAGTAGAGATATGATATATCATATATAATTCCATGTTAAATGAAGAAATATGTCTGCTTCAGTTCATTGAGTATAAGAACATCAATAATAATAATACAAGAGTAATAGTTGATTTAAAATCTACAACTCTCAAAAATAAAATAATTAAGTCATGGATTCATTTTTATAAACCATTGAGGGGATTGATCTCTAGGATTTGGGTTTGACAGCTAATATTTCACAAACTGGGTGTGCTAATGGGATTCCAAATGTCTTGTTTTGCCTCTGGAGAATTCCTGCAGTGGAGTTTATGGTTTATTGGAAAGAACTCAGGGTTAAGCAGACACCCAAGTGAAATATGTGTAAGTCAAAGTCAGGCACTTAGGTAAAGGACAAATGGATGAGTAGCTGGAAGCTAAAAACTATAATTCCTACAGTCATACCAGAATCCTTAACTTGCCTTTTGGAGCTGTTCTAAAACACCATGTTAAATCAGGCTTTATAACCACAAAAGAAATATTTTAAGAATTAAAGATGTTAGTAAATCTCAGGGAAGGGGTTTTATTTCATTAGGATGTTTTTTATCAAAATATTTTTTCAAAGCCTTAATAATGTCAGTCTATCGAGCATACAATGATAATTTTCCATTCATAATTTAAGGTTATTGATTTCCTTTAACAAATGATGTTTAGCACAATTGTTATATTGTGTTCTGGCATCCTCAATTTTTAAAAATGTGGCACTTCATTATGTGTCAGATATGTAAGCAATGTTCTTTTTTCCTCTTTTGGCCTGAGGAGAACTCATTATGGGTAGAGCTAGCTAGAGCTCACACCCTTTGAATATCTAACACCCTCTTTTCCAACAACCTTATATATGTCAACAGAGGAAAAAGACTTTCCAGTTTCTGGCACCTGATACAATTATATATTCTGCTATACATGGTAGACACTTTCTAAGGATGAAAGTTCTGAGAATCAGATGCAAGGGACATGACTAAATCTAGATCCTCCACATGTTGACCAGCATTTGAATTAGTACATTGTAAGTGCTACAACACATTGACTCCAACATATGTTGTGACTCAAACCAAAAGCAGCATATTTTTTGGCAAAGAATACTGGGTGTTTTGGGGCCAGTGAGAAGGCTCAGTAGAATAAGTGCTTCCCTGGCAAGCATAAAGGCCTGAGTTCAATCCCTGGTTCCTCAAAAAAAAAAAAAATAATAATAACAATACTGGGTGTTTTACATATGTTGGCATGTGGCTTTCCTCCCGGAAGTTATTCAGCGCTCCTGCCATTTTTAATATGTCTTTTAAAGGACTATTCAGAACTTGTACGACTATTTCTATTTAAATCAGTCATAGGAGAATAAGCACAGAACACAGACAGACATTTTAGGGACCAGATCTTTAAGTAGGACTCCTGATTTCTACCACTACCTACTCTACTTGAAGAACTCAGTAATATCACAACAGCTGAAGGAATACAAGGAGAAATTCATGAGAAGGGGACCGAGTAAATATGCTCAGGAAAAAAAGATGAGAATTAGGGTCACTTTTGGTGTTCTTGGTTTTTGTATTATTTAACTAAATTTATATGTGTTTGGATGTAGACGTATAGGTGCATATGTGATTTTTTTCAGGTACAACTATATATAAATGCTTCTAGAAGGCATTGAGCCTCAGCCATATGAACAATACCAGAATGCATTTCCTTGATTTATAGATATTGGTTTTAATTTGACTTAAATTAAGTTTATCCTTACTGTGAAGAAAACTTTGTTTCCAGAGTGTCATTACTTTCTTAATTAATTTTATTGAGAAACAAATAGCAATGAGACAGTTTCAAAACCAATTAGTAGGACACTTTCAATAATTAATACATTGGATATTATTGCCTTTGTAGTGGTTATTCATAGTATGAGATGCAGATATGATATCCTGTCCAAACCCTATTAATACAAATTTTTCTTCTCATTTAATTAAGAGAATGTAGTTGTATATCTATTGTAACTATTTTGTATATACAAATACAAAATGCTCCTTCATTTGTATCCCCTTTTTTTCTTTAGCTTGTCAGAGATGGGTATTCTATTGCCACTTAAATATTGTAAGTACATGAATTCAGCAAAGTAATCCAATATAGTCCAGTAGCTTAGAATAGTAGTGAGTTATCCATAAGACTGGCAATGTCAGAAATTGTTTACTTGGGACCTTTACAGTTCAGCATATTAACAGAGATATTTTTAAATATGGTGGCATCTTATTAGTGCAATGTACACTTAATGACTCTAATAGTCATTTTAACTTTTTTAAAGGAAAAATGTTCATTGAGATTTATCCAAGGTAGGAGTTTTGGTATTTTAGCAAGTGATTATGTAGAACATAGAAGTTTAATGTTGTGCTAATCAAGTCTTGCATTACACAGTCTGTAAAACCTAAAAGCTTCTCAGAGCCTTAATAAAACTTTAATGGATTTGTACAATCAAATTTTTTAACGTTAGTTTTGTACTGATGAAATTACCAAAAATTACTCCATGGGAATAGCTCTAAAAGTAACATTAACACAACCTGTTAATGAATTACTCTATAACATCTGAAGTGTTCATTATTTGTTCAAGTGCTTCCCTCACATTATGAAGGAAACACTCTAAAATGATTTTAATCTGATTTACTTAAAGTTTTTTGTATAACAATCTGGAGGAACCCAAAAGCAAATGTGAGATCCTGGATTGGATCCCCAGAACTATAAAAAAAGAAACTGACTGATATTCTTAGATGACATGCTCCTTTATATAAAAGATCCTAAAAACCACACTAAAAGACTTCTAGAACTAATAATAAAATTCAGTAATATATCAATATATAAAATAAAATATCAATAGCATTCTTATATATCATAGCAAACAAATAGAGAAAAATTAAGAAAAATATCTTTCACAATGGTACCAAGAAATGCTTAAGTTAGGAACTAATTTAACCAAAGTGAAAGATGTTGTTTCTTCTCTTGAGCAGTTTCTTTTCCTTTTACAGTACCTATTGTATCTTTCAGATTTTATTAATTTTTCTGTTTCTTACACTAGAGAGGCAATATCATGTTTACACGTACAGGTCGGATTTATTTCATTGTGAGTATGGTTGCACTCATTTACTTACAAATGCCTCGAGTTTATCATTGTTTATGGCTGAGTAATATTACATTGTAGAAAAATGTCACATATTTTTATTCATTCTTCAGTTGATCGGTATTCGGGTTCTTTCTAAGATTTAGCTATGACAAAGTGCATTGGTATAAACATAGGTGCACCTATATCCTTGTGGTATATTATTAATTCTTCTGGGAAGATACCCAAAAGGGGAGTAGCTGAGCCAAATAGGACCTCCCATCCTAGTTTACTGAAGAATCTCCACACTGATTTCCACAGTAATTGTACCAGTCTACACTCCCACCAACAGTGGAGAAGGGTTCCTTCTCCACAGCCTCTCCAGCATTTGTTATTGGTTGACTTTTTTTTTTTTTTTTTTTGTCTTTTTGAGACAGGGTTTCACTATGCAGTTCAGGCTGGCCTTAAGCTCACTTTGTAGCTCAGGTTGGTCTTGACCTCAACAATCCTCCTGCCTCAGCCTCCCGAGTGCTAGGATTACAGGCATGCGCCACCACGCCCGGCTAAACAACTTGAGATTTTTTTTTTTTTTTTTTTTTTTTTTTTACTGAACCAGGGATTGAACTCAGGCCCTTCTGCTTGCCAGGGAAGTGCTTATTCCACTGAGCCATCTCCTTGGCATGGTTGACTTCTTGATGATGATGAATCTCAATGTTATTTTAAGTTGCATGTCTTGAATGACCAATGATTTGAACATTTTTTCATCGATTTATTTGCCATCTGTATTTACTCATTTGTGAAGTCTATATTCATCTAAGATGCCCATTTCTTGACTGGGTCTTTCAATCTGGGGTCCTGATTCTTTTTAATGCTTTATATGTTCTAGATAGAAGTCCTTTGTCTGAGGAACAGTAGGATATAATTTTTTCCCAATTTGTTGGTTTTATTTTTACTATGCTGGTGATTCTTTTGACATTCAGAACTTTCAAAAAATGAGATTATTTTTTATTTCAATAAAGTTTTATTTAAAAATTGACAGGTGAATTGAACAATATGAAACATCAAAACTGTGATAGAGCCATGGTAAGGGTGGAGAAATGGAATTACATGCCACAGAGAAGATATGAAAATATTTTTAAACAACTGAATGCGAACATATAAAGATACTTTCATTTCTCTTTTGGCCTTATCCCTCATTCATTGTTTGAATATTTAATGGTTTCATTAAACTCTTGACTATTAGAGGCTTTGTTCCTGATCACTACAGGCAAAAAAAAGAAAAAAAAATCAAACTTAACAAGTACTAGACTTGTGTTGTGATTAAATCAGTTTAGTAGTTAACTGTTAATCCATGGTCAAATGAGATAGTCTAAATGCAGATATTTTGTTGGAAATTATACATTTTATTTGTTAGCTTTTATAAATCTTAGTCTTGCCTTCATATGTTATATGTTATATAAATGTATACCATCAGACTAAATGGAAATATTATAATATGTAAGTGTCTGAAATTGAAAACTCCAATTCTTATGTCATATCTCAGAAAAAAATATAGAATTTCCAACCTGATCAGCTTTTCCTGTGATTACAGAGACTTGATTTTTATCACCTATTACATTGTCATTTTTAAATTATTTATTTAAAAAATGTATTTAGTGCAGGGTCAACAGGGCCTTATTACGACAGATTAGACATGCAGTGATCCTCCTGTTTTCAGTCTCCCAAGGGTTGGAATTACAGGCCCACGCCACCATGCCCAATCTCATTCACTGTCTCAGCGCACACTGGGGGAAGGGAGAGGGAGGCATGGACGGCATATTGGGAATCGAATCCCAGTACCTGTGTCTGCTTAAGCAGGTGCTTTAATCTGCTGAGCTATCTGGACAGCCTTTTACGTTATTTCTTTAAAAAACTTGTTTCAGTGTCTTTGATTCTGTGATAGTAAAGATTTTCAAAGTAGCTATTGATAATCTAAATTTCCACAAGATCTGCTAATTTCATCCTTTTCATTGCTTATTGCTTGAATTTGAGTATTTTCTTTCTTCTTTTTGATGAGGTTAGCTAGGGGCTTATCAGTTTTATCTAAATTTTCAACAAACCAGCTTTTTGATTCATTAATGTTTTGTATTGTTTTCTTTGTTTCAGTTGCATCACTTTTAGCTCTAATCTTTATGATTTCCTGCCATCTTTGAGCTTGGTTTCCTCTTGTTTTTCTAGAAGCTTGAGGTGTAGCATTAAGGTATTTATTTGTTCTCATTCTGTTTTCCTAATTTGTGAGTTCACTGTTATAAATTTCCCTCTGAGAATTGCTTTCATTGCATCCCACAAATTTTGGTAAGTTGCACTTGAATTTTCATTGGATTTCAGATATTGTTTAGTTTCATTTGCAACCCATTGGATGGTTAGGAGGACATTATTTAATTTCCATATGTTTACAGGATTTTTGTGGTTTCTTTTGTCATTAAATATCAGTATGATTTCACTGTGGTCAGATAATACGCATGGGATAATTTCTGTTTTCTTGCACCCAGTTAAGCATGACCTATGTACTAGTATGTGGTCTATTTTAGAAAACATCCCATGCATAACTGAAAGAATGTGTATTCAGATGTTGTTGGATAGAACAACACCTGTATGTGTCCACTAAGCCCACTTGTTCCAAGTTCTGGTTCAGTTCTGCTAGTTCTTTGCTAATTTTTTTGTCTGTTTGACTTATCTTTTTGATATAAGGTGATGGTAAGCTCCCATGTTAAGATTGTGGAATTGGATATTAGATTTTTCATGTCCGTTAAAATTTGTCTTATATAGTTGTGTGTGCCCATATTGGGTGCACACATATTTATGACTGTTATCTCTTCCTCTTGTATTTTTCCCCTAATCGTATGCAGTGACCTTGTATATTTCATTTGATCATTCTTGGTTTCAAGTTCAGATTTTCTATGGATACAATTGGTACCCCTACTTATCATTCATTGCAGCTATTTCCCAGTACTGGAAACACACACACACACACACACACACACACACACACACACACACACACACGATCAGCCACCCTTGTGAGATAGGTAATTTCCTCTGACACTTTAAATCTATGCTTAATGTTTTAATCCTTATGTTGACAACTTTATCTTTGTCACTGATTGTATATGCTATGTGAAAGTATTGTACTCTAAAATGTTCTTCTATTAGTGAAGATAAATAATTTTTAAAAATAAAAATACCTTATTTAAATTTCAGGTGGCCTGTAGATTTTGACTATAGAAAATGAATTTATTGTGTGTTAGAATTAAAATTTTTTAAATTAAATATAAGAAATAAATTTATTGGACATCTTTGTACAAAGAGATTCAGTAAGTCAGTGCAACTGTGCAAATATGTGTTGATTACTCTATATTGTAGGGTGTCTTACCTATTTTGGGAATATTTCTACAGAATTGAATAAAAAATATGTTTATAATTTAGTGAGATTTTTAGTGACAAAATAATCTTTCAGTCTGTGATGAAACACAAATACAAGAGTGGTCTCATAAGATTATATGGGAGCTGAAAAATTTCTACCACTTAGCATTCTTACTGAGCTTTTAATTATCTTTGGATATGCAAGTATTTGGCTCCTGTGTCCTCCAGTACAGCAACATGCTGTACATGTTTGTGGCCTGGGAGCAAAGGACTGTCCATTAAGTTCAGGTGAGTAGAAGGTTATGCCATCTAGGCTTGTGTAAATTCACTCATTTGCATTCACGTAATAGCAAAATCTCCTACATTTTTGGTTGTTTTCTTTGTCATTGACACGTAATTGCACCATGATTGTGAAAGTTGATCAGCCTAATTGATATGTATCACCTCCAAAGGGAAAATACTAGATTGGAATCTATCATACTGAGCTATATTTTCAGGTTCCTAATATTATTCAACCATGGCTGAAAAATATGGTTATATTCATAGGTATGCACATGTTTATCAGAAACACACATGCACACAAATTTGAGGCTGTGTGTATTCCCTTCCCCTTGCACTGCATCTCCTGAACTGGATTTGACAAAGGGAAGAGAAGCTGGAATAAATAGGTGTCAGAAGAACAATAGACCAAGAGAGTTAAACTACCCGTTTCATTGAAAAGAAGTTGAGATATCTACAAACAACCTAAAGTGAATTTTGGGACAAAGGACATTGTAGAGGTAGGTCTTGGTGTGTGCCCTTCCTTTTTCTAGCCACCCAGATTTCCCAGAGTCATCTCTTCCAGTGCCCTTGGGCTTAACTGCTGCACACATAGAAGTCCTACACAGCCAGATACTTTCCACAAAACAATCCAACCCGTCAGCACTTATTTTGCCTAAGGGTCAGTAGAGAAAATGTTTGCCTCTGTTCAGCTCAGCAGTATCTACCAGAGGTCAGTTCTACTTAATTCCAAAAATCAATGAGAAGGGCCAGCCAGATAGCTCAGCAGATTAAAACACCTGCCTAGGCAGAGCACAGTGGCCAGGGTTCAATTCCTGAAATGCTGTGTCAGCGCCCCCAACCCAGGGGATACCTACACAGTGATTAAGCCTGGGCATGGTGGGATGTGCCTATATTCCCAGCACTTGGGAGGAGAATTACTATGAATTTAATCTGTGTAGTGAGACCCTGTAGAACCTGTACCAAATACATTTAAACCAAAAAAAAAAAAAAAAAAAAAAAAAAAAAAAAAAAAAAAAAAAAAAAAAAAAAAAAAAAAAAAAAAAAAAAAAAAAAAAAAAAAAAAAAAAAAAAAAAAAAAAAAAAAAAAAAAAAAAAAAAAAAAAAAAAAAAAAAAGAAAGAAAGAAAAATATCAATGAGAATAAATTATTACAGGACATTGTAGGATTCATTCTCATTAGAGTAGTCTCTGGAATATGCGCAAGTGTCCAGTAGGGAAGCAGAGCCCCTTTCATTGATGAATTTGGATCTAAAATTTCCATTTCTACCACCTATGATAAACACAGTTTATGCCATGGAAGCTAGTTTCACATTTAGAGGTTTTAATTGGGATTTGAACCTGTACTAGAACGCCCATCTGTAGGATTAGAGCTCCCTAATTCTTTTTTCTCTTCAAGTAAGCCTCTCCTTAAACTGCACTCCATGTTTTTGTCTTCACCTGACTTGATTATTTCAGTTATTTTAATGGTTGATACACTGTGTCAACTTGAGAAGTCCAGAAGCTTAAGTAAGTAACTCAACAGTTCTACATTCTAGGGTGTAAAGGACATGCTCTTACCACTCTGGATGGTGTTCATTGTGTCAACACAACAAAGTTTGGAAGTTTAAGTAAGTGAATTTGTGAGTATCCCCATGCAGGTGGCATGGGTGTAGACATACCTCTGCCAGCCCGAAAAAGTAGCTTGCATGCAATAAAAGGGAAGTGAGGACTGATTGCTGATTCTTTGAAGGAGCTCAAGAATTCACTTTTAGCTTGAACATCATCTCCTGGCACCTATCACAGTGTGTTGGGATTCTTAAGCCTTTCACCATAGCTTCTTCAGCCTTGCATCACAGATACATCAGCCTCCTAATAAGAGACTCACATAGAACACTGTAGTAAGCTCCAGATGTTGGACTTAATCCTTCAGTCTCCAGCATTCAAACATCTTCTTCATGCTTCCTCATTCAACTCTGTGGCTGACCATTCTAACTACTGTAAGCCAACGTTGTAATATCTCACACATTTAAATATCCTGTGTTATATCTGTTTCTCTAGTAATCACTGGCTGATACAGCTATCAGGATGTCTATGTTGCAATTACAGTGTCTGATACATACTCTACCAACTGAACATCAATACTGAGCTTAATGTCTTTCTTTATAAAATAGACTTGGATACTTTCTACCACAGTTTTTTCATCTTTAGCTTTTTAGCTTCAGCTCAGATCCTTGTGCACATCTAGGAGGGTAGATATAAGGCAATAATATTTAGCATGAGGTGGTTAGTTTATATTTTGAAGGTCATCTGACTACTCAGATGAACAAAGGGTCAGACATATGTCTGTTTTGTTGACATTTAAAAATATAAAACAGTATACTCAGTTTTTATTATGGATACCTATTTAAATTGTTTCCTGTGAAAATTTTTGTTTTGGATTATGCCTCATTAACTTCATTAGACTCATGAAGAAATCCCACACAGATGAGGTGTAAGGTGACTTCTACATGGAAAAAATCAAACTATGTTATATACATATGCAAATCAGCCAGAGTGAAACTCATTAATCTGCGTGACCACGATTCACTATTAGAAAATAGGCTAACAAGAGTCAAAAATCAAGCAAAGAAACCTTAAATAAAACTTGGAGTTAAAAAAAAATGTTTGGAAAGAAGTTACCTCATATGAAGATGGATATATATATATATATATATATATATATATATATATATATATATATATATATATTCTAGAGAAAGGCCTATAGGTTGTTCAGGGTCTCATTACTAGATAGAACTCATAGTGATGTGCCTGTTTACAGCCTCCCAAGAGCTGGGATTACAGGGGGCGCTACCACACCTAGCCTCATTTGCTGTCTCAGTGCATACCAGGGGTGTGGCTCTGGGCACAACAGTCCCCGGGATGGAAACCCTGTCCCCTGTGACTGCTTGCAGGTGCTTTACTCTGCTGAACTATTTGATCGGCCTTATGTGAAGATGTTTTAGCAACGCCTTTTCAATTTATTTTTTTTCTGCAATTTCATGAAAGGAATATATAATTAAAAATCCATATTTTCATTATGTACAAAATTTTCGATGAATTTAATTTTAAAATAGTCATGATTAAAACCTTTATCTCTTTTTAAAGACCAGGCATGGTGCCTGTAATTCCAGCACTTGAGAGGCTGAAAGTAGGAGGATCACTATGAGTCTGAACTATATAGTGAGACCCTGAAGACCCTGTACTAGATACATTAAAAAAACTTTTTAAAAAATTAATACCCATTTTTAAATCAATTGTAGGTTTATAGAATTACATGTGTCATATTTGTTACAACTGGTAGATGACTATTAATATACTGTTATGGACTAACATCTATAGGGCATCTTTGATTTACTCTTTCTGGTCATTAGGAAATATGAGGTGGATGCGTATAAATGTACAATGTTACATACTACCTGTGATGGTTTGTGTCTAATTATCCTCCCAATGCCTCATGTAGTCATGAAGCAGGGCGTTCTAGAGTTTAATTAATTCATGATCAAGGCTGGGATTATGGGTCTTAGTACTGCTGACATTATGGATGTGAGTACTACACCCAGACTAGGGCATATAGTCTGGATGAAATTTAAGGGAGACAGACTACCTCTCTGTTGCCATGGTTGCCACTGTTGCTGCTACTTCTTCATTATGGTCTTGCTCTTTGCTTTCATTATGAATGGATGGATGGTCTCTGACCTGTGGCACTATGCCTTGGGGACAGCTGTGTATGGACTGAAACCTCTAGTTACTGAGCTAAATAAACCTTTCTTTACTTACTTTTGATTGTTGGGTATTTGTCCCAGCAACAAGAATAGTAACTGCAACAGAATTTGGTACCAAAGAAGTGGTCACTGCTATGGATAAACCTGACCATGTGAATTACAAGCTTTTATGAAGAGCTTATGGGAAGAGATAGGAAAGGATTGGCGATGTTGCCTACAAGTGAAGCAATGCAACACTTATGCCTATTCTGTTTGGTAGGTTCTAGTCTGAGCTCAGAAGTCCAGAAGGCTGATAGAAAGCCTGCCTATAAACACCAGGCTGGGGAAGGTTTTTCTTGGAAGAAGGACTTAGTTGTTGGACTCCAGATGATTTTTTTTTTAAATTTTTATACTACTGGGGATTGAACTCAGGACTCTGTGCTTTCTAGGCAAGCACTTGCTCTACTGAGCTATCTCCCTGGCTACACTGAATTTCTTTCTTTATTTTTTATTTTATTTTTAGGAAAAAGTATATAGCATATTCAGAGTCTCACTACTAAATCAGAATCATAGTGATTCTTCTAATTAAAGCCTCCCAAGAGCTGGGATTACAGGTGTGTGATGCTATAGCCAGTCTCAATGGCCACCTCAGTGGGCCCCAGGTGCAGGGCTGACACAGAAGGCCTAGAGACTGAACCCCTAGACCGTGTGCCTGCTTGCAGCTGCTTTAATTCACCGAGCTATGGAGATGGCTTAGTAGAATAAGCACTTGCCTGGCAAGTGCAAGGGCCTGAGTTCAATCCCCATCCCTCAAAAAAAAAAAAAAAAAAAAAAAAAAAAAAGATTTGTGTTTTGACTTGGCAGAAAGTTTGCATTTCTCTCAATCCAGAAACTTTGCCTGACAGTAGCATAGCAGGATACAAAATCAATACTCAAAAGTCAATAGCATTCCCACAGATAACAAGCATCCTGAAAGGGAAACAATAGAAACAATACCTTTTACAATAGCACCACAGAAAATAGCACCCTAACCAAGGAAGTCAAAGATCTTTTCACAGAAAATTGCAACACCATAAGAAAAGAGATTATAGAGGATTTCAGAAAATGGAAAGATATTCCATGATCCTGGATAGGAAGAACCAACATCGTGAAGATGGCCATTCTCCCAAAATTGCTGTACAGATTTAATGCAATCCCTATGAAACTGCCACCAACATACCTCCCAGACCTAGAGAAATTGTTCTTAAAATATATTTGGAACCACAAAAGACCTAGAATAGCAAAGGCAATCTTGGCCAAAAAAGACAAGGCAGGAGGCATCACAATTCCTGACTTGAAATTATGCTACAAAGCCTCTGTGATAAAATCAACATGTTATTTTGTTGGCAATGAAATAGATCTGAGGATCAATGGAATAGATTAGAAGGTGCAGAAGCATCTACGAACACATTCAGCTATCTGATCTTCAACAAAGGGGCCAAACATACTCACTGGAAGAAAGATAGCCTCTTTAACAAATGGTGCTGGAAAACCTGGCTTTCTACATGCCAGAAACGAAAACTTGACCCAGCTCTATCACCATGCACTAAGTTAAAGTCAAAATGGATTGAAGATCTAAACCTTAAAACAGAAACACTCAATCTCCTGGAAGAGAAAGTAGCAGGAGCTCTTGAAGACATAGGGGAGGTAAAGAGTTCATGAACAAACATACATTCACACAGTCTACATTCCCACCAGCAGTGGAGAAGTGTTCCCTTTTCCCCACAACCTCTTCAACATTTGTTGTTGGTTGATTTCCTTATGACAGCCATTCTTTCTGGAGTGAAATATTATCTCAGTGTTGTTTTTATTTACATTTCACAGATGGCTAGTGATGTGTAGCATTTTTTTAATATTTATTCACTTCTTTAATTTTGTCCTCTGAGAAGGAAACACTTGAAAGAAACAACAACTGGGATCAACCCTTCTTGAGGAGTTTCTGCACATCAAAAGAAATTGTCAGCAGAGTGAAAAGACAACCCACAAATTTTGAAAAAATCCTAACTAATAAGCAATCAGACAAAGGCCTGCTGTCTAGAATATATAAAGAACTAAGATATAACAGTGCCCTCAAATTTAAAGACCCAATTCAGAAATGGGCCTCTGAGATGAATATACACTTCTCAGAGAACAAAATTAAAGAAGTGAATAAATATATAAAAAAATGCTCCACATCGCTAGCCATCTGTGAAATGCAAATAAAAACAACACTGAGATAATATTTCACTCCAGAAAGAATGGCTGTCATAAGGAAATCAACCAACAACAAATGTTGAAGAGGTTGTGGGGAAAAGGGAACACTTCTCCACTGCTGGTGGGAATGTAGACTGGTACAACCATTGTGGAGGTCAGTGTGGAGACTCCTCAAAAGAGTAGGACTAGAAATCCCATTCAAGCTGGCTATCCACCTACTGGGAATTTTCCCAGAGGAACTGAAAACATTATATCATAGTGATATATATGTGTCTATGTTTATAGTAGCACAATTTGTGATGGCAAAATCTTGGAAATAACCAAGAAGTCCATCACATGAGGAATGGTTGAAAAAGATGTGGTATTTCTATATAATGGAAATACCATCTATATAGTATTACTCAGCTATTAAGAATGATAAACTTGAAGTATTTTATTGAAGTTGATGCCACTTGAACATATACTCATAAGTGAAAGAAACCAGACACACACGTGCAAATATCATATAATCTCCCTAGTATAAGTGAAAAGAAGAAATACAAATAGAAGTGCACAACAACAACTAAAAACAATTGAGTCAGATAGGGCAAAGTGAACAGCATATGCTGCAAGGTACTTTTCTTCTGGATGGTTAACAACCTAAGTTTACAGATCAAAATTGGAGAAATAGAAGAGCCTCAAGGCCAGCCAACATTTTGGCCCTAGCCTTCCAAGGTCAGTGAAGACTCAGGACATAGGAGAACCTGTACTATAACATCATGGAACTCAGTTGAGCCTCAAATTTTCTGAACAAGGAGATTATGGAGCCACAGAGGAAAGAGGCTGAAGTTCCATAGTGTGCCTGAGGAGACTCACATGGAGAGAAAACTTTCTCTCAGGCTTTCACCGAGATCAAACTGGTCAAGCATTGTCCGTGAATCATCCACATGGATGGCACAGACAAAGGATATGCAGAATAAGGTACAGGATTACAAGATAAACCCTGAGGGGACTTCACTAACCTCATCAGAAACAAAATCTACATGTTTTGGTATATAGGTCTTGCTCTATTTAGGTCTTAACCATCCAGCAGAAAAATATAAAAATGAGGTATACAACACGGGGGCATAATAATAAGTTGAGCTGTAAATGGCTACGGTCGACAACTTCTTCAGATAACTCACTATTGTTGTGGAATGCTGAACTGTGTTGGATTGTGTCATCGAGTTCAGGCACCTAAATTGGTTTAGTGACAATGGAGTGCCTATCTCTGACAGGTGTAGACAAAGGAAGGGGTATAGAAAGGAAGAATCATGATGTGTGTGTATGGATAGTACAGTTGGGATAGATACACAGTGCTTTTGCATAATTCTATGAGAAGCAAGATTTGCACTAATAGTGGTTGGACAAGATATTATGTCGGCTTCTAGTACTATGGACTACCACTAGGAAAATAACAAGGTAGAAAGCATTAATTATTGAATCTGTGATATAATTCAGGTATAAAAAATAAGATACATAAACAGCTGCACTCTCTTAATTTACTGATAAGAGACATCTGCTATAATAATGTCTATAAGTATAATATCATGTATGCACCTTGTACGATACTAAAACATTATGAAAACAGTTTGCAATGTATTAATTTATTGAATCTATCTGGTTAAGCTGTCTTAAAACTGTCTTATTGATATTTATACTTCAATAAAATAAAAAACAAATACAAAAAAAGAAACTTTGCCTGAGCTTTAGTTTAAGCATGGGAGACTGACTAATCTGGCAAGAAATATGTCAAGTCAGTCAAATATTGTGGCAGTGGCATGGCTGTTGGGGGCTTTTAGCCAGATTTATGTTGAGAATGAAGAGCAATGGGCACAGCAAGATGTTTGAAATATGATTTTGGACAGAAAGGAAGCTGCAATAAATCTGTGGAACGCAAAGATAGAGCTGAGAGGATCTCCATCGCTGGGAAGGAACTAGAGAATCAAAAGGATGGTGTGAGGGGATCTTAGGATGTGGTAGGTCTCCACACTTTGCAGCCTCAGAATTGCAAGTGTAAAGGACTTTGTCTTGAGGCTTCCAGAATGGCAGAAGCAGCCACACAAGGTTCCAGAATGGCACTGGCATGGAGCATTTATTCCTCTGAATCAGAGGTAGAGTGCTGAGCAATCCAGGCACTTGACCCCTACAAGCCAAGAGAGAAAGAGGCCTGGTTTGTGCTCCAGCCTGCAGGAGACCTTGGCATCATCCATATTGCGTTAGTTTTAGATGCTTCCAGAATGTAGGAGTTCTAAGGTTGAGAAGGCTTCTGCCTTGATTTCAGAAGGCCTGGGAAGCCAGGCGGTGTGCCCCTGGGAGGGCAGTGTGTAAAGCTGTGAGACAGAAGCCTATTCAGTGGAAACCCCAGAAATCTGGAAAAGCCAGGAACATGGATCTTCTAAGGGAAACTGCAAAGAGGAAGCAAAGCCAGCCTAAAAGAGAGGTCATGCATGGGAGCTACTACCATGAATGGCACACGGAACTCACAATTTGCCACAGATTTCTTCAGATTTTCCACATAGTATTACAAGATTTAATGTTTGCCCTGCCAGATTTTGGACTTGTGTTTGTCGCAATATTTTGTATTCCGTTGTTGTTTCCAATGTTTGGAATGATAATGTTTATCTTGTGCCTTTGAATGTTGGAAGTGTTTAACTTTTCTTTTGTACAGAGGCTCACAGCTAAGAGTTTGCCTTAGATCTTGGAGGAGACTTGAGACTTGGACTTCTTAGGAATGCTGAAACTGTTGGGACTTTGGAAACTCTCAGATAGACTAACATTCTTTTTGTACAAAGGTATGTGCATGAAACTTTGGGAGTACAGAGGTGAAATGTTATGGTTTGTGTTATGAGGTGTCCCCTCAAAACCTTGTGCAGTCAGGGTGCAGGAACTTGTAGAGTTTGAGATTAATTCATGATCAAGGCTGTGATTATGTCTTTTTAGTACTGCTGGGATTATGGGTGTGAGTACTACACACAGACTGGGGCATATAGTCTGAAGGAAATTGAAGGGAGATAGACTTCCTCTCTATCATCATTGTTGCTACTACTTCTTTATTTTGCTCTTGCTCTTCATTGTCACCGTAAATGGCTACTCTGCTCTGTGGCACTCTGCCTTGGAGCCAGCTGAGTATGGACTGAAATCTCCAGTCACTTTCAGCTAAATAAAATTGTCCTTCTTTCATTTTGATTGTCAGGTATTTGTCCCAGCAACAAGAAAATAGTACCTGAGACACTACCCACAATTGCAGTGTCATACAGTATGTTTTCATATCTCTGAGAATCCCCCATGCTTCACCAGTTCATCCCACTTTCTGTCAAGTATTTGGGAACCGCTGATATTTTTACTGTCTCCATACATTTAACTTTTCAATTGTGCTATAAATCAGAGTTGGCCTTTTCTTTCTGTCATCTTTCAATTGGTCATATATACTTATTTTCCTTATTCTTGGCTTGATACATCTTTTTATTGCACCATAGTATTCCACTGTGTGGTTGTAACATGGTTCATTCAGTGAATTTTTGAATGGCATATTGGTTGCTTTCAATTGTTGGCAATTACAAATAAAGATGACATAAGCATTCTCATACAGTTTTTTGTATGAATATGTATTTTTAACTCTTTTAGCTCAATATCAGGGAACATGATTGCTGGATTGTGATTCAACATCATTTGTAAGAAACTTCCCAGCTATATTCCAAAGTGGCTACACCTTTTTATATTCTTTCCAAAGTGAATGTGCCTCTTATTCTCACCAGCATTACGTGTAGTCAGTGTTTTAGATTTTGATCATGCTAGCACGTATGTAGTGATGTCTCACTGTGATTTCAATTTGTATTTCTCTAATGATGTGTGATTTTTAGCATCTTTTCACATACTTATTTGTCATTTGCATGCAATTTGGTCTCTTTAGAGCAATTTTATAAATAAGGGATTTTTTTCTTATGGTTTTTAAAAGTTCTTATCACATTTTCATTAAAAGACCCTTATTAGCTATGTGCTCTGCATGTTTTTCTTCCAGTTTCTGACTTGTTTTTAAGTCTTTTTTTTAATATACTGGGAATTAAACTCAGGACCTTGTACTTATCAGGCAGGCTGCATGTTGCTGAGTTATATCCCAAACCCCTTTTAGTTCATTCAATACTGCCTGTCACAGAGTAGAAGCTTCTAATTTCAAAAAAGTATGAAATTATCAACTTTTTTCATGAGTGATGCTTTTGCCGTGTATCTAAAAGTCTCACTGTCAAACCAAAGATCATTGAGATTTTCTTTAATGTTATTTCTGCACACATTCAGTAGTTTTGTACTTCAGATTTAGGTATATGATCTATACTGAGATATTTTTGTGAAAGGTGAAAGATCAAATTCTAGATTCTTAATTTATCTACATGTGCTATTTAGTTGTTTAAGCACTATTTATTGAAAATGCTAGTATTTCTCTGTTGAATTCTATTTTCTACTGTTTAAATACTTGGATGTTTTTGCATGTCTACTCCTGGACTTTATATTCTATCTGATCGATCTATTTACCTGTTGTTTTGCTGTGCTGTCCTGTCTTGATTATGTATATAGTAAGTATTACAGTCAGGCAGTGTTAGTATTTTGATGTTCTTTTTTTTTCAAGTTGGCTTGACTGTTCTAGATCTTTTATCTTTCATATAAATCTTAGAATTGCTTTATTGATATCCACAAAGTGAGATGCTATGATTTTTAACCAGGACTCCTTGAACTGATATATGTTATGTTGGAAAGATCTGACATCTCCACAATATTAAATCTTCCTATTCGTGAACAGGTATCTTTCTATTTGTGTAGTTGTTCTCGTATTTATTTATTTATTTTTAAGTTTTTCTTTTCTTTCTTTCTCTCTCTCTCTCTCTCTCTCTCTCTCTCTCTCTCTCTTTCTTTCTTTCTTTTTTTGTACACAGGGTCTCACTATGCAGCTCACATTCACAGTGATCCTCCTGCTTTCTGCCTCTCTAGTGTTGGGATTACAGGCGCGAGCCACCATGCCCGGACTCCATCGCCGGCTTAGTGCATCCGAAGGCGGGGCCAGCTCTCGTATTTATTTTATCAAAGTTTTATACTTGTTCCTGGGTAGACCCCCCCCCCAATTTATGCTTAGTTTATTTTGGTGCTAATGTAAATGATTTGTTTTTAATTAAAATTGTTATTTGTTGCTGGTATTTAGGAAAGCAATTAATTTAGATTCTTTACTTTATAATAAGGCTCTAACTTTAATGCTTAACACATCTTCTGTCCAAAGTAACTTTGATTTTTTTTTATTTAGAGAATAAATATCAGATACTCAAGAATCCAATGAAAACTAAAACTCAGATCGACTATTTACAAGTTTCTTTAAAAAAAATCTATATAGGGTAACTGCTAGAGGAGTAATTAATTCTAGTGTTTTCTCTACAAATAAATATTCACTACAAACTATGAAGAAAAGCATTAACTTAATAATATATTCCAATCATTCCTGGTAATATGCTTCTTTAACCATTTGATTAGGGGAAGTGACGCATTTTTAAAGAATCAGTGATAGTGGATAACTCTTAGAGTTACTCTCAGGGATGTTTACATGTTAAAAATCAAGTAAATTGAAGTTACTGTCACTTCTCAAAGTCCAGTAATTCCTCAAATCCTATGTGAAATTAATAACTTGCAATCATCAGTGATACCATGCTGTTTAAGTCCACTGTGATTGCTATAACAAAATACATTATGCTGGTAGGTTTTTAAACCACTGTTTCTTTGGAGGCTGAAGGTGAAATATTAAAATGTCAGACAATTTAGTGCCTGCTAAGTGCTAATTCACTCTCTTATTTATAGATGGTAATTTCTTGCTGTGTCCTCAAATGATAGGTAGGGCAAACACATTCCTTCAGGTATCTTTTATAAGGAGGGCACCAGTCTCACCCAGGAGACCTCGGCTTTCTTTCCGAAGGCCCAACTTCTGTAACTATTGTATTGGGAATGCTTTGCAACATATAATTCAGACTCCAGTACATGCTCAAGTTATCAATCTCTCTAGCTTTTCATCAGGTGTTTGGTTGAATATTCAGTGGTGGCCTCTACTTTCTAGAAAGCACATATAAGTTATTTATTTTATTTATTAATTTTATTAAGAAGCAAATAGCGATGAGACACTTTTGAAACAATTTAATAGGATAGTTTCAATAATTGATGCATTGCATATTGTCTTTGTAGTGGTTATTCATAGTACAAGATGCAGACATGATATCCGGAGCTGTAAAGGGTTCAGGTCAACAACCGTGTTATTTATTTATAAAGAGGAGGATGGAATTTATAAAAGTATGATTTTCTGGGATTTTTTTGTTATAAATATGTATAGAATCCAACTATGTGAATGTAGTTTCTGTGTCTTTTATAAACTAGTTATTTTATTTATTGTTTAATAGCTAGTTAAATGTTCTTTACGTGCAGAAATTTCCACAAGGTCTTATAATTTAGTTATATAAAACTGTCCCTTCTAAAAAATAATACTTTATTTTCCTTTTGCTGCCATGAATCTTTGTGCTATACCTTAGACTGTCTTTATATGTTTTTCTAAAATATTTTCTGAACAACAAATGCTGCATGGCTTTAGTTGTTTTCTGGGTTTTGTTATTTTGACCCAAATTACAAAGGTTTCTTTGCTTATGAGTTTTGCCTAACCAATCTGACTTGGTTCCTTTAGTCTCGTGGCTGCGAAAAAACACCCAACAATCAAAATTAAGAAAGAAAAGGCTTATTTAGCCCATAGCTTTGTGGAGATTTCAGTCCATGATCAGCTGGATCCAATGCAGGGGGATATGCCCTGCAGGAAACAATTCAAGGATCAGAAGACTGCAAGGGAAGAGCAGGCCTCTTTCTCCTCCTTATATTGCATACCAGTTGTTCGCCAACACCTTCTCTGTGCCTTCCTCTTGCACAAGCTGAGCATGTTTACCAAGTGAGGATTATGGTTCCCCACCGGGTCATTTAGTTAATAACCTAAACTTCTATATTCTTAAGTTTATCCAGTGTATCAACCATTACAATCTGCCACATGTCAACTTGGCAGTGAGACACATTTCTTTAAACAGGTTTCCAGACGCAAAGACATATTTATTCATATTAGTTCACAACTTGAACATTATAACTCATGTTTCTTTTATATTGCAAATACTAAGTTTTACTTTTTTATCCTTGCCTGTTTCATAATTTTTTTCCATAATTTTGTTGAAGAAGAAATAGCAATGAGACAATTTTAAGTCAAATTAGAACAGGTTCAATAATTAATACATTGCACATTGCTTTCTTCGTGGTTATTTGTTGTATAAGGTGAAGACATGATATCCTATGTACAAACATAGAGCAGATCCCTCTATTCATTGAATCATGAGAATGTAGCTGTATACCTATCTTTTTAAAGCTGATTTATAGTACAGTTTCAATAATTAATACTTTTTACATTGTTATCTTCCTAGTGGTTATCCATAGTACAAGAAACAGACAAGATATCCTGTCCAAACACTATTAGTGCAAATCTTTCTTCTCATAGAATTACATGAAAGTAGCTGCATATTTATCCTGTTATGTATATACAAATACAGAATGATCTTTCCTTTGTATCCTCTTTTTTTTTTTTTTTTTTTTTTTTTTTTTTTTTTTTTTTTTTTTTTTTTTTGTTTAGTCCTGTTGGAGATGGGTATTCTATTGGCATTCAATTATTATAGGTACTGAATTCAGCGAAACACTCCAACACAGTCCTGGAGTCCACTATAGTAGTGGGTTATCCATAGACATTGTTGTATAGTGTGCCTAAGGAGAGTCACATGGAGAGAAGACTTTCTCACAGGCTTTCACAGAGAGCAAATTGGTCAAGCAACGACTGTAACTCATTCACATGGCTGACACTGACAAAGGATCTACAAAGTGAGGTACAGGGTTACAGGATAAACCCTGAAGGGACTTGACTCACCTTAACTTTTATGCAAAAGTTACATTTTTTATTATATAGGTCTTGCTTTAGCTCTGTCTTAACCATCCAGCAGAAGAGTATAAAAATGAGGTATATAAAGTAAAGGCATAGGGCCTGGGAGATAGCTCAGTAGAATAAGTGCCTGCCTGATAAGCACAAGGCCCTGAGTTCAATCCCCGGTTCTGAAAAAACAAAAAAAACAAACAAACAAATAAAGTAAAGGCATAATAATATGCTGAGCTCTAAATGGCTCTAGTCAACAACTTCTATAACTCATGTTTAACAGTTCTTAAGAGTCAATATTAAATCATTAGAACCATGACATTCTGCCTCTGCTTTCCAAAAATACTCATGCACATCACTTTATGTAAAAAGCAGGGTTGGCCAGAGAGCTCAGTGGATTAGAGCACCTGGTGAGGCAAACTCAGGGGCCAGGGTTTGGTCCTTGGCTTGCCATGCTGGCCTTGCCCCTTGGGATTGCTGAGACTGTGATTGAGTTTGGGCATGGTAGCATGTACCTATAATCCCAGTGTTTGGGAGACTGAAAACAGGATGATCGCTGTGAGTCTGATGTGTATAGTAAGAAGCTGTAGACCCCATGCTAAATACATAAAAATTAAATTTAAAAAATAGAAATTAAAGTCATTTAGTCCATCTGTAAGAGTTGCCCAAGTCCTAACAGCTGAAAAGCGCAATTCCAGAGGCTCCTTTGAGTTGTAAGGCAAACTCTTTAACTGGAAGGCCCCGTACAAGTGAAAAATTAAACACTTCCAACATTCAATGGCACAAGAAAATCTTCTGCATCCCAAAAGGGCAAATAGGGAATACAGGGTGTGACCAAAGCAAGTCCAAAATTCAGCAAGGTAAACATTAAGTCTTGCAGTTCTATGTGGAATATCTGAAGCAATTTGTAGTAAATTGTGAGCTTCAAAAGGCTTGTGTGGCTCTGCCCCTATAGCATTTCTGGTTCTAGCTCCTACAGTCTCTTTTAGGCCTTCTTTGCTCAGTCCCTGTAGCTTTCATTATATGATCTATGTTCCTGGACTTTTCAGATTTCTGGGATCTCCACTGCTTTACACTCAGAGATTCACACACTGCCCCTCAAGAGCACACTGCTTGGACTCCCAGGCCTTCTGGGAAATCAGGGTGAAAACCTTCTTAACTGCATAACTCTTGCATTCTGCGTGTGCCTAAAAGCTGCTACCCTGAATCCAGTTCTGAGGTGTGAATTTCCTACGTTTGTGTCAATTGGGAACATAATGTGGCTGCTACTATTCTAAAGCGTGGTGCTCTGCAGCTTTCCTCCAATCAGATTCTTCTGCTTTTGTAGTTTGCAGGCTGCAAAGGATGGAGACTTCTCTCTGGTGATGCCTTCAGGCTTCTTTTAGTTTTTTCTGTTCCTTTTCATCAATCAAGATCTCTGCTCTAACTTTGCAGTCCACAGCCTTACTGAATCTTTCTTTCTGGCCAAATTCACGCCATCTTAAGTCATCCTGCTAGACTCTTAACTCCTCACTGACAACATAACTAAATAAAATCACCGAACAATAGTCACACCAATGCCTCAGTGTTCAACTGCTTTGAAATTTCTTCTGCCAGATTAATTAATCCTCTGCCATTATCTCCATCTCAAGTGAAATCTCTGGACAACAGAAAAATGCAGATTAACTTCCTTCCAAGCCACCATACATATCATTTGGAGTCCAGAATCCAATGCAGTCCTTCTTGTCACCAGAAACCTCCAAAGCTTGATCTTTGCTATCAAGGTTTCCATCAGCCTTCTGGTCTGAGTTCTGATCAGGATCTCCCATGCAGAACAGCCTAAAGAGTTCCAGCTCTACTCTTTCACATGATGTCTCTCCACTTTTCTAAATTCTTCCCCTAAGCCCTCTCTAAAGGCTCTTGAACCACATGGTCTAGTCACAGCAACGATCCATCTTCTCTGATACCAAATTCTGTTTTGCTTACTTTTCTCTCATTGCCTACACGAAGTACCCAATATCCAAAATTGAGGAAGAAAAGTTTTATTTAGTTCATAGTTTGTAGAGGTTTCAGTCCATAATCAGCTGGATCCAAGGCAGGATGACACATAGCACAGGTACAACACTTAAAAGTGGCAGAAGACAGAACAAGCAATAAGGACAAAAAAAGGGGGAAGGGGCTTTTTTCCTCCCTTCTATTGCTTGCAGGCTACCCACACCATCTCTGTGCCATCCTTTTGCACAAGCTCAACATACTTACAAAGTGAGGTCTCTGGCTCTCTGCTAAGTCAATTAAACTTCTGACCATCTAAATTCTCAAGTTGCCATGATCTATCAACAACTACACTATCTTACGAATTCATTTGTGGGCAATGTACAGAAAAGTTTATAACACCTTTTTATGAGAAACATCATGCTAATACATTTATAACACTTCCCAGGCACTCTCATCTTTAAAAATAATACTTCTTGATTTCTTATGGAATCCTTAGAATTTAAAAGTTATGTATTTTTAATAATGGCAGTCAGCTAAAATTGTATCTTTACAAAAATTTCTAACAGTGCTGTTCTTTGGAGTAAAACAATGTGTGATGACATTAATTCTCAGCATCACTGGTGAAAAGTCAAAGTTCCCCCAACAGTTAGATGATCAGGTATAGAATCATCTTAGAACATTACTAGCTATGTTGTACTACAACGAAAAGCAGCATCTTAGTACCAAACATTGATGCTAATAATCAGAATCAAGATGAGTACTTGTTTCACTCCTTTATCCAGGAAAGCATAGTATTAGTTAGTCACAGTTCCTGGTAACCTATATACAGAGAGCTTCACAACATATAGGATAGAGGGCACAGACTTGACTATGAGAATGATCAAGTGTGCTATAATGTTTTATTCCTTTCAACTGCAAGCTACTTAGGAATCCAACACTTTGTATTAGGAAACTTGAACTAATCCGCATGGCTTGAATTACAGTTGTTAACATCATAATGGGTGGATTTCACTTTATTATTAATAGTGCAGCTCTTATTGGGAGATGGAAAAAGATGAACGTCCCCAAGGTGTACTTTAAGGTTCAAATTTGAATAAGGCCTTATTCAAATTTATATTCATTCTTTTCCTTACTAAATACCATTATGCTTGCAATTCTATCCTAAAAATGGTTGTTGGGATGGATTCAGTAGAGGGAATATGTGCACTTATTCCTCTAAATTATAATTAAAGGAATAAAAGATGATTCAAAATACATATTTAAGAGCAATTACCTTAAGACAATCCTAGGAGACATTAATACACAATCCTAGTTACAACAACCTATAACCTCAGGAAGAAAGGAGACAAGTAGTCCTAATTTTTACTTAATTTAAGATTCTGTTCTTGAATGTCCTTGTCTTTAAGGAATATAAAGTTAAGCTACTCTGGTGTCTCAGCCTGGTAGCAAACAGAAAAATGGAAGAAAAGCTACTGGCTTTTCAAGGAAAAGAAAAGGACATTACTATATAAAAAAAGTCATTCTGACTCCCTGAAAGTTTCATTGTTATGGAAATCACTGGCCTGGAAGTTGGTAGCCATCTGTTTTTATCTTGCCTGTTTATTCCCTTAGCAACCAAAGAACTTTTAGATGTTCTTTATACCTAATATCCAGAGATTTTCTATGATAAAGGCACACTAGCTTGTGAGGTCACAAGCATTCCTGATGATGAAAATAGCTGAGTTTATACCAGGAAAGCCATCAAGACAAGCTTCTCCAGTCTGAATATCTTCTCTCGAGTCAGGAAGCAATGCTCAACGTAAAGGACCAGAGCTCCCCCAAAGTGAACTGTAGCCATTCTTAGCAACAAAATCCTAAACACCTTTGATAATGAGAACAGCTCAGTTTATACCAGGAAAACCAGCATGACAATCTCCTCCAGGAGAACCAACAGCCCCAAAAAGCTCCCTAACAACACTTCTTTTTCTTTTCCACCTCTTTTTATTTTGTTGGCAAAAATCTGCAGGTGGGCTCTCCATATACACAACCACACTAATTCAGTTCAGTTGGATGTTACATGTTGACCATCAGCTATCAATCCACCATAAGACTGAAGTGTGTGTCATAAAGCTCATTCATGACTTCGCTCATGGTGAGTTCACAGCTGAACTCATTAGGAAGTGTGGTGTAGTTGGAGGAATCAAGGAGCTGAACCTGGGAAACTATATGTGCATCTGATCTCTGGCCTTTTCCACTTGGCTTCTTCCCACATCTGTAGTTCCTAGTGTTCATGAGTCGTAGAGCTTCCCTCCACCATTCCCTTCTTCTATGGTCTTTTGGCTTTGGATCCAGCTTACAATGAACTGAAATCTTTGTACTCATGGGCCCAAATAACCTTTCCTTTTTTTTTTTTTGGTGGAACCAGGGATTGAACTCAGGCCCTTGTGCTTGCCAGAGATGCACTTATTCCAATGAGCCATCTCCCTGTCCCCGATCTTTTCCTTAAATTGTGCATATCAAGTACTTTGCCTAAGAAATAAGCAGTGGAAAATGGACTGATATATCTTCCTTATTTCAAACCAAGGTAAAGCAGATGAGATTTTTTTTCACTTATGAAGACTATTTTTGGTGATCGTCTGTTTAACCTCTTGTATATATTATAACTTACATCACACAACACTTCTTTTAGTGGTATTTATCCTCTATCTTTATAATCATTGGAGATCTACAATGAGCTATCTGTTTCAAATGATCCCATTAAGAGCAGCAGTGTAATATCCTTCATTTATTTAGCAATAGCTGTGGACAAGGCCCAAGGCTAAAGAGTTTAATTAATGTTATTTCATTTAAGTATTACAACCTTTATGATAGGTAATATTTTGTCATTTTGTTGAAGGCAGGAGACAGTCTCAGTGAATGATACTAGATCACACATCCTGCAAGTAACAAGAACTCAATAACATGCTGCTACAGTTTACACCCAAGGGTACTGAAATGCCCAAGGTCAGCCCCAAGTATAGAGTAAGTAACAAATTTGAAGTCAAATCCATGACTCCTTCAAAAACAGGTTATTTCTATTACATGACATTCTTTTTCATGCTGAACTTTTTATCTCTACCTTCCTTGAAGTGTAGGAAAAAAATTTATGAATTAAAATATTTTGAACGAGTATGAAAGGGTATTGTTTTGAAAATAGGGATTAAGTGTATTCCTGAGTTAACTTTTTTTAGTGAGGCTGTCTTCAGATATGTGCTGTTGATTGATACAGCAGTATCAAGAATGAGCTACCTGGGCCATTCAAATAGCTCAGTGGATTAAAGCACCTGCAATCAGGCACAGGGGTCAGGGGTCCTATCTCTGGGCCTGCTGTGCCAGCCCTACCTGTAGGGCACACTGAGATGGCAACTGAGACTGGGCATGGTGGTGCACGCCTGTAATCCCAGCTTTTGGGAGGCTGTAAATAGGCAGAGCACTATGAGTCCAATCTAGTAATGAAACCCTGAACACCCTGTAGACCCTTCCCTAGATTAAAAAAAAGACTAAGCTACCTTGTGACTTAGCCTTAAGACAGAGGCAGTTAACCAAAAAAGCAGAGTTACTGACAAGGTAAGAAACTTATTTATTTAGAATAATAAATAAGTGTCACTAAAATGTATTATTTGACCAACTCCTGGGTTCACATTTGAGCCAAATCCTGGTGGTTTCAAAAGAAATGCAAAAAGAAAGAACAAAAACAGGAAGGCTGCTTTACTTTAGTTTTATTTATTTATTTTTTCAAGCCAGAAAGAGATTACTACTGAAAGCTGTGCCTTTAGTGGCTGCCTGAAGTGGAATAATGTTTCACAATATGGCCTAAGTGTGAATTCGCCTCCTTCGATGACATTCATATTAGAGCTGCATTGTTTCACATTTAACATAATGGAACTTCAGCCTAGTTCTTTGTCAAGCTCTCATTGATCCTTGGTGTGGAATAACTATGAACACTGGCTCATTAGTCCTCTCTAAAGTCCTTGGAGAGAAGTGGCAAGCAATATCCTATCATTTTCTAGCAAAGGAAAGAAAGGTAAAGTAAATTGCCTATTGTGTACCTGTGTCTCAGCTTTCTGGACAATTCTATCTGGATACCCTGCTGGCTTGTTACACTCAACGTATCTCAAAATGATTTCATTCTCGGCTCATTTCCAAAATATTTCTCTCTTCCTGGGGATTATGTCTTGGTGCAACTATTCACATTGTTTCTTAGTAGAAGCCTCTGTGTCATCTCTTATTTTCCTCACTTTCTGCATTCAACCAGTTAGTGTATATTTACTCCTTCTTTGAAAAAAAATTGAAGTCCATCTTTTCTCTTCATTTTCCTGCTTCATTTCTTCCATTCACTTCCTTTTCATCCTTTATTCAGATTAGTTGGAAAATATTTATTCATGGCCACACTTTTCTTCTCCAGTTTGTCTTTATTTTGTCTCCAAACTAATTTCATAACCCTAGTTATATTATTTCCTTCCCTGACCAAAATATTTTGAAGCCCCCACAGAGCAAACAAAACCAATCCTGACTTCATAGCAGTCAGGTCTTGGACCACCAGACAAGTTTCACACTGAGGATTCCCCTCTGAACCCCACACTCGAGCAACAAGAGCATTTTTTGGTTGTTTTTCAACCTTTCATAACTTCAGTTTATGCTGGGTTTACTTTTAACTTGTTATTTGTTAGACAAATTTCTTGTAATTTTTAGAATCCTATATTCACAAGTTATTTCTATCTGAAGGCTGGCCAGGTGGCTTGGCAGATTAAAGTCCCTGTTTAGGTAGGCTCAGAGACAAGGGCATACCTTTCCAGAGCCACCACTAGGGTACCCTAAGAGTGGGATTGAGACTGGGTATGGTGGTGTGGGCCTATAATCCCAGAACTTGGGGGACAGAAAACAAGAGGATCACTGTATGTCTGATCTATATAGTGGGACCTTGTACACCCTGTACTAGAAACATAAAAAAGGAAAAAAAAAAAAGACTGTTCTTTCTTTTTTCTCATTTGTCTTCCTATTTTTATAAATAATCTCGTCTCTTTTGGACCTTCATAGCAAGTTTATTTTGTTATCCTATGCACCTTTATAATTAATTAGCATAATTTCGCAAAGTAACCTGTGAGTTCTTTGAGAACAAAGTTGATATTTATCCATGTGTGAATTAATTTTTTCTTTATATTAATTGTACTGATGAAGAAATAACATTGGGAAAGTCTCAAAACAGGTTAATAGGACAGTTATAATAATTAATACATTATATGTTATTGTCTTCATAGTAGTTATTCAGAATATAAGATACAGATATGATATCTTGTCCAAACTCTATTAGTACAAGTCTCTCTTCTCACTGAACTAAGAGAAAGTAGCTGTATATCTATCCTAAATATATATATATATTTCAGTACAAAAATGATCCTTCCTTTTTATTTATTTATTTATTTATTTATTTATTATTATTTTTTCCATTTATTTTTATTTTATTGAAATACAAATGTCAATCAGACAGTTTCAAAACACGTTAACCATACAGGGTCGATGAATTAATACATTGCAAACTGTTTTCATAACGTTTTGGTATTGTACAAGGTGCATACATGATATTATATTTACAGGTTTTTATATAGCTGAATTATATCAAAGATTCAATAATTATTTACCTAGTGGATGACCATAGCACTAAAAGCTGACATAATATCCTGTCCCACCACCAATAGTGCAGATCTTGCCTCTCATAGAATTA
>PVKA01027148.1:0-30865 GCA_004027165.1 Ctenomys sociabilis
TGGAAAACATGGCTTTCTACATGCTGAAAACTAAAACTTGACCCAGCTCTATCACCATGCACTAAGTTAAAGTCAAAATGGATTAAAGATCTAAACGTTAAAACAGAAACACTCGATCTCCTGGAAGAGAAAGTAGGAGGAACTCTTGAAGACATAGGGGTAGGTAAAGAGTTCATGAACAAACATATATTCGCACGGATTAACTCTTCTTAAAGAGCTTCTGCATGTCAAAAGAAATTGTCAACAGAGTGAAAAGACAACGCACAAACTTTGAAAAAAATCCTAACTAACAAGCAATCAGACAGAGGTCTACTGTCTAGAATTTATAAAGAACTAAGATATAACAGGGCCCTCAAATTTAAAGACCCAATTCAGAAATGGGCATCTGAGATGAATACACACTTCTCAGAGGATGAAATTAAAGAAGCGAGCAAATATATGAAAAAATGCTCCACATCGCTAGCCATTCGTGAAATGCAAATAAAAACAACACTGAGATATCATCTCACTCCACAAAGAATGGCTATCATAAGGAAATCAACCAACAACAAATGTTGGAGAGGTTGTGGGGAAAAGGGAACACTTCTCCACTGCTGGTGGGAATGTAGACTGGTACAATCATTGTGGAGGTCAGTGTGGAGACTCCTCAAAAGAATAGGACTAGAAATCCCATTCAAGCCAGCTATCCCCCTACTGGGAATTTTCCCAAAGGATTTGGATACATTGTATCATAGAGATATATGTGTACCTATGTTTATAGCAGCACAATGTGTGATAGCAAAATCTTGGAAACAACCAAGATGTCCATCTCAGAATTTTTAAGAGTTTTAAGCTATTTGAAAAAAATGGGAGAATTTGGTTTCACTAACTTAATACTGCATAAACAATTTCTCAGAAAGTTCTATTACTCATTTTCATTAGGACCTTCAGTAATATTTTTGTCAGTGAAATAAAGTTGGTTTTACTATTGTGAAATGCCCAAGTTTATAAGAGAAGAGACTCATTTTGTGGAGAAAAGTATACAGGTGAAAGAAACAAAAAAGGAAGTTGGACAGTAAATCAGGAAGTTCCATTTTTTTCTGTCTTAGTAGACATAAAAGACACATCATTCCCTTCAGTAACTGGAGAACACCATGCACTGATTCTCAGAGTAGAAATTAAAATGTGAATGGAACAATGTAAAATTCTGTTGGATCTCCTGTGGGTGACTTAAAGGTCGCTTGGCCCCAGATAATTATACTGGTAATATTCTCTCATAGCTTCTCAGCCTACTGAAATCCTCTCAAAATTTCTGAACTGTCTCCTTCAAAAAGCTGTTATATATCTTTTTATAAATTATTAAGATATTCTCTGAATTTCTGCAGAGGTTAGGGAGCATGTGCTTCTTAACCTAGATATACAGGGAATCAGAAAGGGTGTGTGTGTGTGTGTGCAGGGTCTCATTATGCAGTTGGGAATCATAGTGATCCTCCTGTTTTCTGCCCCTGTAGTGCTGGGATTACAGACGTGTGCTGCCATGCCCAGACTCCTTCGCCTGCTCAGCACACCTGGGGGCAGGTCCGGAGTGACATGTGGTGCCAAGGATTGAACCCTGGATCCTGCACTTTCCTAAGCAAGCACTTAGTCCACTGAGCTATACTGCTGGCCCCCTAAAGGGCACTTTGTTATGAGTTAGAAGAAGCTAGCATGGTAGCACATGCCTATAATCCCAGCACTCTGAATGGCAGAGAGAGAAGTATCACAAATTTGAGCCCAGTCTAGGTAACTTTTAACTTAGCAAAACCATATCTCAAAATGAAATGAAATAAAATAAAATAACTTTCAAAGGGCTTGGAATATACCTTAGTATGAAGGTCCTAAATTCCATCCCTAGAACTGCTAAGAAAATAGGGAGGGCAGACAACTTGTCCTTCAGATTGAGATATCAAAGAGCACAGTAGTAGAAATTCTATTTCATTTTTCTCCCAGGGCTACTATGAGAATGAAGTAAGATGAGCTTGATAAATCTGTTTTGAACAATTATAGCACCAGCCACCTACATGCTGTCTAGTGTTGAGGTGTAGCTATACTGCTAACATTAATCATCTTGTCTCCTGACCTTGGGGACAGAGTTCAACTTTAGCATTTTTCTCTATTGCTCTCCACCAATGAGCATATAATAAATACTTGGAGCAATTTTCGGTTTACACTATCATTTATCACATGCCTTATTCCCATGGTGTGTCACCATTTTCACAGGCCAGAATCTGAGGTTTTTGAAGACACAGTGATTTTCCCAAGGCTACATGGTCAGAGGAACTGTTGGAATTATCACACAGGTCTGAAGATTTCCTGTAAAGTTCTATTCACTTTGATTGTACCTTTTTTCTTTTTTGTAATCTAGGTACTATGAAAGAGATACTTTATTCTAGGCTGATCATGTGGTTTCAGTTATAGAAGGCATTTGACTTTGTAAGCCATATAAGCACTCTAGAAGTGACACTGTCCTCTCCTTTACAGGTGGGCTGCACCTGTTTCTCTGACAGCTGTACTTTTCTTTCATTATAAAAATAAGTGTAGTTGGTGTGTGGCACATGACTAGAGTGATGCATGATCTCACCCTTTCCATTCCGATGCAGCCAATGTTTATGTGTTTTGACTACATATTGTCCCATGTATGTTTTGGACTGTTCTTTTCCTTTTTGCTGCCATTAACTTTCTGTACACGTCACTGTGAGCTGGAATCATTTTTCCCTCCTGGAGATTGAATCCAGCCCCTTGCCCATGCTAAATTTGAGCTCCACTACTACACTATATCCTCAGCCCATAACTGGAATTCTGACTAGAATGCAGCTAAGCAAAGATGAGAGCATGTAGCTGATTTTAATCATAAAATGTGATGTTTCAAAATTACTTGCAAAACTGTTTTAGAGAAATGATTGAAGTTATTGCACAAAAATATATTTTTTGCATTACCAGGGTATTTTTCTCATCCACATCCTCCTCATCTTAATTGGTACTGACTAGGTCATCCAAATTAATTCCAGGCTAAAGTAAATAGTCAGTGAAAGACACTGTATCCTTACTATTATAATTAAATTTGAATTTAGGTCAGAACATGCTCCTTAAATCCCCCAGGGTTTGATGAGGAATAAGAATAATGGTGATGTAGTGGACTACTGACAAGACCCTAGCATCATTCTCATAAATTTTTATAATGATTTTGACATTTCATCAAAGCTCAGGTGGAAATTGAGCAATTATTTATTTGACTTTAAAAATCACACGGTGTCACGATATACTCAAGTGGCTACAAATGACATGTTTTGAAAGAGAAAAACTGCAATGGATATACTCCAATGAAAATTATAGCAAGTATCAGCATGTTGGCTAGAAATTGACAGGTCTTACAAAAGGTGCTTAAGGTTAATGAGTAATATTTCAATGTCCAGAGTGACTAGAAAACTTGGAAAAAAAGTAATGGATCTCACAAATGGGGTACTTGAGAGCAAAGGGAACTTGACATAGTTAGAGAAGTAGGGAAAATGTATCACAGACATATCAATCATAATAATTTTTCTGTTGAGTACATACTTTGTGTCCAACAATGTATATTGAAGCATTTACCTACAGTATCTTATTTAAACTCAGTCCAGTCAAATAAGATTGTTTCATCTACTGCTGAATGAACAAAGCCTTGGAAAGTGACAAGCTGGGAGTTGAACCATATCTGTCACATATTGTAGCCAAACTTTTTAAACTTTCTTCTTCTATTTTGTGAGACTGGTACCAGTCATACAATATTGTGCTGTCACACCATGGGTATTTCTTTATCTCTAATGTGAGAACACTTGAATGGCCAGATCTAAATTCTCTTAAGGAAGAGTAGGAATACAGAGTCTTTGGAAGAGGTAAAGTGCTACAAAGGAGCATGTGGATGGGTGGGGAGGGTGGTGCTGGTGTGGAAATAGTGTGGCAGCTGGACTTGTACTCAGCGAATCTATGTCCATTCTTAGTTTGTGGTGTGAGCTGCTCTAGTTCTGCCCACCTTTTCATAAACCCTCGTTATACAGAGGAGAAAAAGACCAGCAGAGGTTCTTTTTTTACCATTTCTTACCCTTTATCACACTGGCTTTGGAAAAGATGCAGAGTCAATGGGCTGGATCGGATGCAGTGAAGATAAGGAGGAAGAACAATATCGAGAATCAAGTCACTACACTTGAGAAATACTGCTTAACATCCACGATTTTTTCTCCCACTATGAGCAAAATGTCAGTGTAGTTTCAATGTGTCATGTAATATTTAATTTTGTAGAAAAAATAGATTATATATATATATAGAGAGAGATAGATAGATAGATAGATAGATAGATAGATAGATAGAAATCAAAAATTAAAAACACACATTCTCACTATTTAGAGAACAGCCCATTATTTTAGCATATACCTTTTGGAATCTTTCAATGTCCATAAAAGATATTACCAGGCTATTATAACCTTTTATAATCTTGCCTTCTTATTTGAGAAAAAAATTTCCAGTATTTCATGTGACAATATTGTTGGGTTATAAGTGTCAATGGAATTCATATTTTCTCTTTAAGTATGAGCTTAATATTTTAATCTCTAATACTTGCTACTCAAAAAAGTATGTGCGTATTCTACAAGCATTTTGCTTTCTCATTCAAACATCTTCACAATACCTTTTACTTTATGAGCACTTTTGAGAGTGGGGAATCAATCTTGTTTTCTCATATTGCTCATTTATGTGGTGATTGCTTGAAATTAGTAATCTAAACTGAACATGCAAAATGAACTCTAATATCACACATTTTTGACCTATGACTGACAGTTGAATATTTACTCACCAAAGATATTTACTGATAATTTTTGAATCAATTAGTGACTGATTTATGTATATGTGTTTTTCATTACATCTACAGAAAGGAAATTCTTCCAGAAAGCACTCTGTATTACATTTTTAAAATACATCTCACTTTGTCTTCTGAGAGATTTTCTAAAAAGTAATTGGCATTATTTTCTGTAGGCATTGCTCTCTTAGGTGAATTTCTTTAATTTTAAGGATGTCTTTGGTCTTTTCAAAGTCAGACTAATTTTAAAAACCATTTTTTTCTGAATATCATATTTTGGTGTTATGAGAAAGGCAGGTTTAATGTGCTTAAGGGGCAAAGATTTCTGAAGGCCTTTCTGATGGAAACTATAGTTCACAATGATCAAAGTTTCTTCCTGATCTGTTACTTTCTTTGAAAAGCTTAAAAGCACATCGTTTCTCTCCTGAGTATATTACCTAGAAAAATTCTTGCACATCCTCATGGGAGATACATACTAGAATGTTCATTTTATTAGTAAAAGTGATAGCAAAAAGTTGTAAGTAACCTAGGCCCTGCGTCAATGGGAACTAGATAGATACATTAGATACATTCGTATATAAAAAGGATTATCACTGCATCCATCAGCATGGATGAATCTCCACAATGTCTAGTAAAACACTGCTGAATAACATTGCACTGTGTGGGAAGGAAGAGGCACCTGTCCCCCCACTCTACTGGGGTCAAACTACCAACTGCTAGTGGATAATGAACCTTGGGTTTCCTCAGCATAGGACAGAAGACGTGAGAGTAAATTGAAAGCTTAACTGAGGATGAAACCAACACCCAACACCCTGGAGGAGCATTAGACTGCAGAAAAGGTTACTGTGTGACAGAAACCAGGTGAGACCCAGACATGAGACACAGATTCAGAAAGGAGAAAGGCTACACATAGATACCCTGAGAAGTTCAACTTCAGGCGAGGATGGTCATGGAGCCTGCATTCTGTACTGGGAGGCCAGGTCTGGTAGGTGTAGCCTTCAGAGGGGCCTGGATCTGAACGTGATGTTATTGAGTCCAGTCATCTACTTAACCTCTTCTAAGGGTGGCTACATTCAGGAGAGAACAGAGGTAGGATGTACTATAGATCAATATCTAGATTTTCTAAGTATTAAGAGCATACATCTCTTTGAATTTGTTAAGGGAGGTTCTTGAATGGATTCATGTATTTTTCAGTATCCAATTTATATTTCATGTTATACTACAAGAGTCAAGGTGACATAGTTGTTGTTGTCAGTTTATTTTCTCTATGTACAAAACACTGGATTACCTGAGGGTCATGAACAATATTGTGGCCTATTCCGGAAGAAAAAATCGTATAGTCACATTGTCATTTTAAGAGGATTGGGCTGCTTAATTTTATTATTATTATCATTGTTGTTGTTCTTATTATTATTATTGTGAGGATTGAGGTTTGGGCCAAATAAAGAGGCTGTAATCTTCTCATCTCCCAAATGAAAGACAAACTTGAGTCTTTTATAGATAAATGGATGCAACTGGTGACTGTACTGGCATGTGAAATAAATCAGCCCCACATGTGCAAATATATCGTCTTGTTAAGGGTGAGAACCTGAAAGAATAAATAAAATATGAGCAGTACAATAGATAGTAGGAAAAGGGAATAAATTTACTCAATGGAAAAGAAAAACTGGGATGAGAAAAAGGACAAAAGAAACAAGGATATATATATATATATATATATATATATATATATATATATATATGCAGGATAACTTGAATAATTGTACTTTTGATTTCTGCTGGTCTTTTGAAAGGAGCAGTTAATGCTTAATTTGTTTTCTTTCAAAAAATTTCTTGTAATTTTTTTTGTAATTTTAGGGAAGGGTCTGCAGGGTGTTCAGGGTCTCACTACTAGATCAGACTCACAGTGGTCCACCTGTTTACAGCCTCCGAAGAGCTGGGATCACAAGCATGCCACCACACCCAGTCTCAATTGCTGTCTCAGTGTGCCCCGGGGGTGGGGCCAGCACCTCAGGCCAGGGAATCGAATCCCTAGCTCCTGCAACTGCTTACAGGCGCTTCAATCCATTGAGCTATTTGGTTGTCCCTCTTGTAAATTTTTGTTATTTTGTTTTGTATTTTTAACCAATTTTCCACACTTATATCTGGTGGCATGAACAATTAATTTGAACATAACAACATGCAACACAACAACCTTTTTTGAATTCCCATTACCTTGTTTAGTGAAATTTTTTATTGTTCCTAATTTTTGTATTACTTTATTATTTATAAAAGAAAAAAATGATTGCAAGAATAGAATCAGAAAACCTTATAGTGATAAAGAAATTATATATTTATTTACTTTTTTTTATTTTTACATTTGGAAGAACTAGGGATTGAACTCAGACCCTTGTGCTTGCCAGGGAAGCTCTTATTCTACTGAGCCATCTCCCCAGCTCCTTGAAGAAACAATTTATCATGCAGAAAAATGAGGTGTATAGAAACTCAGATAGTCGTGATCAGAAAACACTCCACTCACATTATTATTAAAATACAAGATAGCCAAAATGAAACAGAATCACAAAAGCTCTTTGTGAAAAGCAATGAATCAATTTACTAAGGAAAACCTAACAGAATTATAACAGACCCATCAGTCTTGGAAAACTTCAGCAGAGAAGTAGTGCATGTCATTTTCACACAGATTCCATTGTTGAAAACAAATCATATAGTCACATTGTCCTTTTAAGAGGATTGGGCTGCTTAATTTTATTTATTATTATTATTATTATTGTTATTATTATTGTGCGGATTGAACTCAGGTCCTTGTGCATGCCAGGCAAGCGCTTATTCTACTGAAGTATCTCCCTGGCCCCTACTATGTGGTTTTGAAGGGAAAATCACCTCAAATATTTGGTGGACTCCTTATAACTACCAGACTAAGTAATACTATACTATGCTACAATGCCTATTCATCATCTGCCTATCAGTCAATCTAACATATGTATATACGTCTGTATATATATATATATATATATATGTATATGTATATGTATATGTATATGTATATGTATATGTATATATATGTATATATGTATGTATATTTGCCCCTCAATATGTGACATATACGGGAAGTAAAACTATATACATGTGAATGGAAATATTGAACACAACATTTAGATAAGTAATAACTTTTTTGGGGTAGGAGGGAGAGGAGTAGAAAGGGATGAGGAGGCTGGCCATGTGCTGCCTGTCACTTCAGTTAATTCTCTAATAGTTTTCCTCAGCTTTCTGCTTGTGAAGGCTAAGCTGGATAGACTGTGCACAAGTAAACTATGTACTCTACTTTCAAGTTGGGTTCAGGCCATTGGGAAACAAGAATGAGACAAAAGTTAGGAAGAAGAGTATTCTTCTGTCTGATTCTTTTTTTTTTTTTGGTGGAACTGGGGTTTGAACTCAGGCCCTTGTACTTGCCAGGAAAGCACTTACTCTACTAAACCATCTCTCCAGCCCCTTCTGTCTGATTCTTTATGAGCTCACACAGAATGAGTATTCCTTTGGCTGAAAATTTCTGCTGTTCTCAAGGTGGCTAATTCTGCAAGATTCTTCTTTTGACTTCAGCCTATCACTTTTACCCTATAAGTAACAACTTAGTTCCTTACCAGTGCCCAATTTCTGCCCAACCCACCTTTGTTAGTAATCCCTTGTGAAAGAGGATCTGCTGGAATGGTCCTATACTGTGCATCACCAGTTTCTTGTAGGAAGCTATGAATTGCATTTATATCTTTAATGTATCAATTACATGCTGGATTATAAGCACAGAGGTACTCAATATAGCAATCTCTATGTTCTTGTATATAAAATTTCATAAAAAATAAACTATAAAATTTCAGAACACATTGTAACTATCACAATTCATCCTGCCTGAAAACTCAATTATCTTTTTAAAGCATGATTTTACTGACAATTGTATGGTGATTAAAATTGGCTTTTGTTTCTTTCATCTTTGAAATTTTTCTAAATTTACCAGTTTTCAACTCAACAATGTTATATTTTGAATTTACAGTGTTAAGTTACATGGAAATAGTTCCTAAAGAAAACCTCGAATTAAGTTAAGACAGTGGTATATAATCTGATCATAGTTCCATAATTTAAATACACAACCAACATTTGGAGTGGTTTTTGGTCAAACTGAAACATGCTAGTTGCACAATAGGTAAACCTCAGGGCTTGCAATACATTAAGTAGTTTTCATTCATTCTACCCAAATACCTGAGGCAGTTAATTTACAGTTTTGGCTGATAATGTTGGAAGTTCCACGTGTAGTGATCCACGGTGAGGGCAGTGAATTGTAAGGAGAGCTTGTGATGCCCCCAAAGCACTTACATCATGAACCTGGAGGCAAGGAAGCAGAGATTGAGTTTCCACTATACCCTTTAAGAGTAGTTCACCAAAGATCTAAAGAACTATCATAAGACCCTGCTTCTAAAGGTCATCAGCATCTCCAGGAGCACCACACTGAGGACCAAGCTTTGACACATAGGTTACTGGTGATCACTGCCCATATTCAAAGCAGATCAGCTAGTGTCTCTCTGTGCTGATATACATCTGTTCCCTCAAGTTGAATTACAAGCTTACTATGAGTCATTTGTCTGTACACAAGCCTTTTAAAATGCTAGTCAACTTTGATGTCAAAATGATCTATCTAATTAAATATCATGGAGCCAGTAATACACAACTGTGAAAAGATTTTTCTTTCGTTGGAAACCTCAATTAAAGGCCTTGAAAAGGCATAATAAAGATGAACCTCTACACACTCTGTGTTAATTATCTGTGAGCAAGAAAATAAAAAGTTGGAAAGCTCAGTAATAAAAACTGAAAGGCTTTTCTCAGATTGAGTCGCTAGGTTTCCAATTCAGATAGAATATAACCTGAAAAAAACACTGCGTTTTCCGTGAGTGTGCATTTCATAAGACATATCAACAGAACCAAGTACTGGACACATCTTGAAGAAAAGATTGTGGGTTTCTATCAAATTTGTGTCAAAGGAATGTAAAATGTGATGTTTCACACTAAAAATGAAGGAGAACTTCAAAATTCTGGTGAAAGAAATCAAATAAAACCTATATAATTAGATATCCTTGTGCATGGATAGGATGACTCAATATTGTTTAAATATTAGTTCTTCTGACTTGGTCTATAATTCAATGCTATGGTAAACAAAAAGCAACATTCTGAATTTTGAAAAACTTATTCTATGGCTTATATGGAAAGACAGAAGACCCAGAATAAACAATATAACACTGAGTGAGAACAAAGTCAGAAGGTTATGACTCACTCTAAAACCACATAATTAAGACAATGTGTTACTTGTTGAACAGTAGAAAATTGCTCAGTGCAGCAGAACAGAAATCTCAGAAATATACTTGCATACATAATGGTCCCTCATTTGTGTCCCCTTTTTGTGTTTAGTTTTGTCAGAGAAGGATAGTTCACTATCATTTAAATATTGTAGGTGTTTGAATTCAGCAAAATATTCCAATATAGTTCAGTAGTCTGTAGTAGTAGTGGGTTATCCATAGGACTGGTAATGTGAGAAGTTGTTGACTTGAGCCTTTACAGCTCAGTGTATTAATATAGGAGAAAAAACAATTGTACTAATAGTGTTTGGACAGGATACCATGTCTGCACTTGTACTATGAATAACCACTATGAAGACAACAATATGCAATGTATTAATTATTGAACCTCTCCTACTAGTTTTAAAACTGTTGTATTGCTATTTGTTTCTCAATAAAATTAATAAAAAGGAAATAGACCTACATGAATACAGTCAATTGATCTCTGAGAAATACATGTGATACGATGAAGAAAAGATAGACTTTTCAGGAAATGGTGCAGGAACAAGGCAATACTCAAATACAAAGATGGGAATTTTAATATAGACCTTACACCCTTCATAAAATATAACATGAAATTGATCGCAGACTTTAGCTTAGAACCCAAAAGTTAAGAGTTATTTATTAGAAGACAAGGATCTTCAATTTGATGGTTAGTTTTTAAAGATGACACCAAAGGCATGAGCCATGAAAGAAAGTATAAGCCAAAATGTTTTAAAACTTAGAAATATTTGCTTTGCAACACACAACGTCAAGAAAATAAAATAAGTTGTAGACTGAAAGAAAATATTTTCAAAACAAGTATCTGATGTAAGATTTCTTTTCTTTTGTATTTTAGGAAAGAGTCTACAAGGTGTTCAGGGTTTCACTACTAGATCAGACTCATAGTGATCCACCTGTTTACAGCCTCCCAAGAGCTGGGATTACAGACACGCACCACCACTCCCAGGCTCAGTTGCTGTTTCATGCTCCCCAGGGGCAGGGCCAGCATAGCAAGCCCAGGGATTGAACCCCTGACACCTGCACCTGCTTGTGAGTTCTTTAATCCACTGAGCTATTTGGGGGGCCCTGATATATAATTTCTTCCAGAAAAATAAATAGGATTCTTAAAAAAATAAAATAAGAAAATGAGATGCCTGGTTTAAAAATGGAACTAAACCTTAACAGGCACCTCACCAGAGGAGAGATGTGGATGAGAAATAAACACATTTCTCTGATGCTGTGCCATCAGAGCAATGCAAATGAAAGGACAATGTCACTATTGCACACCTGTTAGAATGGCCAAAATCCAGAATGCTAAAAACAACTGATGTGTGTGTTCACTGCATATGGGAATGCAACAAGTTGCCATTTTCTGTTGCCAGTAACTGAGTTCTACCAACTGGATAGCTTTATAAAGAAATGACATTTATGTTTGTTTATTACACACAAATATGAACACAGATATTTATAGGAGTTTTATTTATAATTGCTAAACTTAGAAGCCTACCAAGATGCCCTTTAGTAGGTTAATGGGTAAACAAACTGGTGCAACCTGCCAATGGAATAATACTCAGAGCTAAAAGGCAATGAGCCACCACGCCATGTAAATGTATGCATATAATGTGCTTAGTGGAAGAAGCCAATCTAGGAGCTGGGGAGTTGGCTCAGTAGAATAAGCGCTTCCCTGCTGCCAGTGCCTGAGTTCAATCTAAGGTTCCGCAAGAAAAAAAAATCTGATAGCTCAGTGGACTAAAGCACCTGCTTAGGCAGAGCATGGTGGCCGGGATTCCATCCTCCGTGCCAGAACAGCCCCGCTTTGGGGCACGCCGAGACACTCATGCAGAATGGGCGTGGTGGCGTGGGCCTGCAATGCCAGCTAATTTAGGAGGCCCAAAACAGGAGAATCGCTACAAGTCTGATCTATGTGGTGAGACCCTGTAGACCCTGGCCTAAATACATAAAAAAACCAAAGTGAAAATAGCATATTTTTTATAATACAAACTAGAGATATCTGAAAAGACAAAATTATGGAGGCAGTAAATGGACAGATGATTATCAGGGACGAAGAGGAAGGGAAGGATGACTTGGAGAAAGCATAGGATTTTAGAGGGGAGCCGGGGAAATGGCTCAGCAGAATATGCACTTCTCTGGCAACTTCAAGGGTCTGAGTTCATTCCCCAGTTCCCCTCTCCAAAATAAAGAGGATTTTAGAGCAATGAGACCTGCTCTGTATGATGTCCTGAATATGGATACATATATTTGACCTTATATATTTGTTCAAGCCAATAGAATATACAAGTGTTAATCATATGTAAACTGTTGATTTGTGTGATAATGCTGCATCAGTACAGGCTTGTCAGTTATAGCAAATGTAACATTCTGGGGTGGGATGTTGGAACTAAGGGAAGCGAAGCATGTATAGGAGGAGAGGTTATATGGGAAATCTCTGTACCTTTCAGTAAATTTTGCTATTAACTTAAAACTGCTCTAAAAATGATGTGCAAAAATATTTAGTGTAGTTTATTTTTTAACTGACAGTGTTAAAAAAAGAAATTTTATTCTATGTGTGTATACAAAAAGAGTTAACCAGAAATATATATAATTTAAAAATCATACCCTTGGGTTATTACAATGTTGTGAAATACTGTTTGATCTTCATCCCGTTTTCTGGCAAAAAGTTCCTGACTCCTCATAATCTCTGCAGTTTTAAGATGATCTTTTTATGCTAGTGAGATGGTTGGCACCTGGGGGGCCCCAGAGAGCTTGAGATTCAGGGTAATTGAAAGAAACATGAATTATTAGAAGGTTGAGGCTGGCAGTCTCACCCTCCCAGCCCGGGAGGAAAGGTGACAGACAGACTGAAGGTTGGACTGGTAACCAATTGGTAATTCTGTAATCATTCTTTCCAATATAATGAAAGGTCTGTAACACCCCCAACATGTCAGGATTTGGATAAGCTTCTGTAGAGCTGAACACCAAAAAACTCCCAGAGGGATGCATAGGAGCTTTGGAATCCTTCCTATGTACCTTCTCCTATGCATCTCTTCATCTGAATCCTTTGTAATATCCTTTATAATAAATAAGTAAAGGTAAGTGTTATCCCTGAGGTGTGTGATTAGCAAAATTCAAGGAGAGGAATGTGAGGATGATAATTTATAACTTACCAGAAACACAGAAAATGCCCTGGGGCTTGTGTTTGACATCTGAAGTAGGAGAGAGTCTTGTGGGACTGAGCCCTTAACTGGTGGGATCTGGTGTTATCCCTACTCATATATTGCCCTAATGGATTGAATTAGAGGACACTCTGCCCAGGTCCTCTGCAGAATTTGTTGTTAGCAGAGATAAAACCTCACATGTTTTAGTGACAAGAGGTAAAGTCTTGTGGTGATAGAATGTGTGTGAGAGTAGGCAAAAAGCACTTTGGCTTGAGTTTCTCCTATTTTCTCATGAGTGATACTTTACAGTTGAATTTTTATTTTCTGTAAATTTTTTCTTATTTTCTATCACATGTATTTCATAAATGTTATCTAAAAACACTGGGTCTATCATAGAAATATATATATAACAGTTTACGCAACTGGGGAATTCTTTAGTATTTTTCTCGACTCTTATGCTGACAGATGTAATATTTAAACTATCTTTGAAATTAGTATCCTGCCTGGTGTAACTACTTTGGTAGCCCAGAAGGTTTTTGGTTTGCTGTTTTGTCTGTTTGTTCTAAGGAAATCGCTGCCTGGAGTTCCATTCTGTTGTCTCTATGATATGCTATGGCTTTGAGAGAATTTTATGTCTCATTTTGAGTATGGCAAAAATTGTGTCATTCCCGTAAATATCAATATTTGGGAGATATTCATGATGTTTGGCTTACATACCATCTATAAATTTGTCTCTTCCTCTTTCGCCTGAAGTTATACTTGAATATAGAGTGCTTTATCATTGAAGTAATTTTCCATACAATACAAGAAATAAATAAGAGGAGAAAAAAGTACACACAAGTGAAATGTATTCAATATAATTATGTAAGTGTATTATAGCAGCTGAACTTGAGAGAGAAAAGGGTAGATTTTTTTACAAAATGCTCCAAGGGAATTTCAAAATGTCATATTTTAATATAGCCTGGAAATTAGCAATGAAGTACTCAAAATCTGTAGCAATCAATGGGTTCAAAAATTTATTTTTCCGTATAAAATACCTGGGTTGAAGAGATGGAAGTAAGGTAGGGAAGGGTAAGGGGATGAAAAGAAAACTTGAGGTTTATTGTGTGCATGTAACGCTTCCCCACAAAGAATGTAAAGATCATGTATTACAAACATATACTAAAGCCGGGCGTGGTGGCGCAGGCCTGTAATCCCAGCACTTGGGAGGCTGAGGCAGGAGGATTGTTGTGAGTTCGAGGCCAGCCTGAGCTACAAAGTGAGTTTAAGGCCAGCCTGAACTGCATACTGAGACCCTGTCTCAAAAAGGCAAAAAAAACCCCAAAAAAGCATATACTAAAAAAATAAAAAAATATATCAATCAGTGCCAGAAGGGAGTCAAGTACTTCACTTTTGCCAGTAGCCTTGTACTTGGCAGTCCCCATTACCTATCGCCATGCAATAGTCTAGCACAGCCATTTGCATGGAGAGCAGAAACATGTGGTGCTCTGATACTGAAAACAATCTTTGATGTTCTCATTTCAGTTGATGATTTTTGGTAGTGGGTGTCAATCTCAGGACCTTGCACTTGCCAGTCAGTTGGGTTCTTCCCTGGAGCACTGGCCTTGTCAAGCTGGGCTCTCCACTCTGGAATGCAGGGTCTAGGCAGGAAGACTCGTATGTACACAAACCATGCCAAGCCCAGGCACTCTGTGATAGGTGACAGAAGGGCAAAGTTATGCCAGGCCTTGAAGGACTGTAGTTTTGAGAATGGAGAGGGAGTCAATGGAATCTGAACGGAGACCTAAAGAGTCCTTGTAATTCTTTATAGCTGAGTAATATTCCATTGTATAAAAATACCACATCTTTTTCAAATATTCCTCATGTGACAGGCATCTTGGTTGCCAGCAACTCAGGGTCTGGTGAAAAGCCTAACCCATTTGGCATTATGGCTTCCTGAGGTAGAGAAGAGGTGAAAATGAGGCAAGGGCTTGCTTTTCTCACCAAACTAAGAAGCTTAAGTTTTGAGTCGAGTTTAGAACTGGTCAGGCCTATTTAATTATAGTTTCCCCTTGAAAGTGGAGAATACTGGGAAAAGGGTAAGCCTGGATAAATTTGTGATAGCCAAATCTTGAAAACAACCAAGATGCCCATCACCTGAGGAATGGAGGAAAAAGATGTGATATTTTTATAAATGGAGTATTACTCAGCCATAAAAATGATAAACTCAAGCTGGGCATGGTGGCGCATGCCTGTAATCCCAGCACTCGGGAGGCTGAGGCAGGAGGATTGTTGTGAGTTCGAGACTAGCCTGAGGTACAAAGTGAGCTTAAGGCCAGCCTGAACTGCACAGTGAGACCCTGTCTCAAAAAGACAAAAAAAAAAAAAAAAATGATAAACTCAAAGCCTTCATATTTAAGTGGATGCCACTTAAACATGTACTGAAAAGTGAAACAAGCCAGAAAAGCCTATGTAAATATCATATACTCTCCCTAGTATAAGAACTCAAAAGAAGAAATACAAATAGAAAGGTATAACACAATTAAAAGGAGAGTGAGAACTTGAGGATTAGACAACAAGGAGAGGGAAAGGAGAAAAGCTGGGGAACATGAAAGGGGCAAAGCCATACATTTATATGCATAAGATGGGTAAGGCAATGATCCTGAGAAAAATCAGCAGGTTTTGGAAACTAGCAGTTAATTGTCACGGTTCTTACCCTGACAAACTATATATGTTTATACCTGTGAAATAAGCTACTGCACTGAAGACAGCAACGTATAATAGAAGGGTCATGCTTGGGATACCTGTCATTATGGTCTTCTAAAAACATACTGCTTGTCATGACATACCAATTATTGCTATACTGTCTCTTAAGTAAATGTTTGTTTTATAAAAAATGGTAATAAATGAAAAAAGAGAGAAAAAATACCACAGGACTGTCTTGCTACAATACTGTATATAGTTAGATTTCTAAATTTCTGTGTAAAAATATGTAACTGTTTATTCATTTTTTCTAATATTTTAATTTTTAATTCTTTCTCCATACTTGGTAAAAACTTAAACTTTACCTTATCAATACTTGATGGAAAAATACCTGTTCCATGTTATACCCAAGATGTATGATATTCAGACAGATAGCTAGGTTAAATCCACTGCATATGTTGTAGGATAAAATAAGCTTCCCTTCTGCAGGATTAACAACCTAAGTTTGCAGACCAAAAATTAGAGAAAAAGGGGAGCTGCAAGGACAGCTAACATTTTGGCCTTAGCCTTTCAAGGTCAGTGAGGACTCAGAACATAAGAGAACCTGTCCTGTAACATCATTTAACTCAGTTGTGTCCCAAATTTTCTAATCAAGGGGATTATGGGGCCACAGAGGAATGTGATCAATGATGTGGTGTGTGCCTAAAGAGAGTCACATGGAGAGGAAACATTCTCTCAGGCTTTCCCAGAGAGCAAATTGGTCCAAAAATGGCCGTGACTCACCCACATGGCTGACACTGGCAAAGGATCTACAAAGTGCAGTACAGCATTTTGGGATAAGTCCAAGGGAACTTAACTGACCTTCTCAGATACAAGAGTTACATTTCTTGTCATATAGATCTTGCCTTATCTTGGTCTTAACCATCCAGTAGAAAAGCATAGAAATGAGGTATGAAAAGTGAAGCCATGTTAATACGCTGAGCTGTGGAAGGCTCAAGTTGTCGGATTCAGACATTGCCAGTCCTGTAGATAGCCCTTTACTATTGTGGACTACTGGACTATATTGAAATATTTTGCTGAATTCATGTACTTACAGTATTTGCATAGAAATGGAATACACACCTCTGACAAAACTAAAGATAAAAGGTGATATAAATGAAGGACCATTTTGTATCTTTATATACAAAATAGGATGGATATACAGCTACTTTATCTTAATTCAATAAGAAGAAACATTTTTACTAATAGTGTTTGTGGACAGGATATCATGTTTGCATCCGGTACTATGAATAACCACTATGAAGACAACAATATGCAATGTATTAATTGTTGTAACTCTCCTACAAACCTATTTTAAAGTTGTCTCATTGCAATTTTTTTCTCAATAAAGTTAATAAAAAAGAATAAATTCTCTTTCGCTGTTAACATTGCAGCCCTGTCACTGTCTGCCTTAGTGTGCCTCCATTTGGTTTCCTTGTCCAGTGAGTCAAATATTGCAGCACTTAATTCTGTTACACCAAGTATGTAGCATTTGATGAGGATCCAGGGAAGATGCCATTCAGATGTTTTCTTACCTGGGTTTGTGAAGAAAAATGTAATGCTGCCGTCTTTTGCAAAATGAATCGGGAAGGTCAAACATTTTTGTTTCAAGACTCATCTATATTATTACATAAAAATGTACTATATATAGTACAAATATGTATGGTAAAAAATATATATATATATACATATTATATATATATAAAATATATATATATACATATATATTATTATACATATAAAGAATATATATATACATATTTTATATATATATAATATATATATATATATATACATATATATTATTATACATATAAAGAATAGCACATGAGTATTTTCTGAGTGTGGAGCTTTTCTTGATTTTAGTAGGACTGGTTTATGTCATTTGTAGTGAAATTTATTGTTATTTTTAATGCAAGCAAACACAGGGTGAAGAAACACAAAGAGGAAGATCATTTAAAAACTTCTATTACTAGATGCTGTAAATAATGTTTGCAGCATACATTCCTCCTGTCAAAAGAATAGCCTGAGTACTGGAAGAGCAAGGTGTAAATTTTCTTTTTTCCATTTAGGAAGAGTAAGATGCTGCCTTCTGCAACATCTACCTATAGTCTTCAAATGCTGGAAAGTGTGACATTTGTTTAGAAACTGTGTCTATAGTTTTTATTACTTGCTTTATTGCCTCTCCATCTCATACCCTCTTGGGAAAATCTCTGTCTTCTCAGAAGGAAATTGCTTCTTCTTCTCAATTGAATCAAGTTATTCCACTAAAGCAGTAAAGTGTCCTTGTCACAGAGGTACACACAAGAGAGAGAGAGAGAGAGAGAGAGACAGAGAGACAGAGAGAGAGACAGAGAGAGAGAGAGACAGACAGAGAGACCAAGAGAGAGAAAAAGAGACAGACAGAAGGACAGAAATACAGAGAAAGAGAGAGGCAGAGAGAAAGACGAGGACATGCAGAGGCCAAGAGAAAGACAGAAACACAAGACCGAGACAGAGAGAGGCAGAGACAGATAGAAAGACAGAAAGAAGGAGAGATTAGGGAGAGAGAGAGAGAGAGGGAGAGAGAGAGAAAGAGAGAGAGAGAGAGAGAGAGAGAGAGAGAGAGAGAGAAATCATGACAGAAGGCAACCAGGTAGCATTTGAGGACTTGTTGTAAATATTCAAATATTCTGTGTCCAAGGACATCATTTGCTTCATGTAAGCCATTAAGTTTTAGCTTCTTGTATTATAATAGACTTGAGTTCAGGTTACCTATATAGTAAAGACCCAAAGACACTCTGCCCACTCTCCCCTACCAACTACAATTTCCTGTTGTAGTGTTTTATTCATGTTTCTACCACTAAAAAAGTTTTGTGACAGTCTATCCCATGTTTATTGAGAAAATAAAAATTAAATTTTATTGGCAGGACTATATTCATGTACACAGCATCTGTATAGATGTATAGAGCCCCATTCTTAGGTAACCCCTGTGCTGGTTTAGTGTTCTACTTGAAATTCGTAATTTTATCTCTGATCAAATTTCCCATAAGCCAAATCTGATTGTGCACTGAAATATGCACATGAGCCACAGAGTTACACTGGCATGGAGTTAGTGCGGCAAGCTCAATGGGCAGCAAGCGATGTGCATGCTGAGCAGTTGGCAGGGCTACCCAGGGCCCTACACATGTGTCTAGTGTAGACTAAGGTACAATGACACCTCAATGGAGTAGCAAGGTTGAAACCCGGGCCCAGACCCTGGCCAGAGATGATGTATGTGAGTCAGGAAGAGTCAGAGCCCCACACAGGCGACATACTAGGAGCCAAGGCAGGAGATAGATCAACTTTCCCCACTGCTTCCAAAGCCTGTCCCTGCATTTAGCTCTCTGTTTAGAATGCCAGGATAGAAGTTGCCTGTACTCAAGCAGGAACCCCTTTCAGGAAATAAAAGCATGTGCATACGTAGATACTGTACTAATGCATATCAGGGAATTATTAGAATTTTTTAAAAGTTTAGAATCTTCAGCTTTGCAAAATGCTATAACACTGTAAAGCAAATAATAATTGTTAACAAACAGGGATCAAATTTATTTATTTTATAATTTCTTTTTTTGAAATTTTTTTATTTATTAATTCAAGGTCTTGCTACACAGCTTGGACTCTTAGTGATCCTCCTGTTTTGGCCACTCCTGTGCTGGAATTACAGGTTTATGTAATAAGCCAGGGGTTTCCAGGGCAGGCACTGCATGTGATACTGGGGATTGAACCACGGTCCCTGTGCTTCCTAAACAGGTGTTTAGACCACAGAGCTGTCTCTCCAGTCCTTTCTGTCCTCTTGAGACAGGGTCTCTCTAGGCAGACCAGGCTGGTCTTGAGCTCACTGATTAGCTCAGGCTGGTCTGAAACTTGCAGGGATCCTGCTGACTGAACCTCCATAGTGCTGGCATTACAGGAGTATACACCACCACACCTGACATAAGGATCAAATTTATAATCACTGAATTTCACATAAAACCACACCACTTGCATATAAATACTTGGATCATAGTGTTTTTACTTGTCAGGTTGAAGTATGAGTGATATAATAATTTATGGGAGAAATATAAGATGGATGAAGATGCCAGAGGAGAGAGAGATACCAAGATAATGAGAACCCTAGGGTGATATCGGCTAATAGTATGCTTTGCAATGACCATGATGTAAATATTCACTGTTGTTGTTTTCCAGTACAGTACCTACTAGCCTACTGTGGCTATTTAGCACATCAAATGTGGCTAGTATAACTGGCAATTGAGCATTAATTTGAATTAATTTAAACTTAAGTAACCCATGTCAGTAGTCGTTGACAAGACAGACTAAAGATTTAGAAAGTATGAAGTATACAGTGTCTTTAAAAGAAATGGGTGTATTTATTTTGGTTGAGAAGAATTTGAGGATGACATGTTGGCTATACTCGAATATGAAGGGTTTTCAAGTGGTTGTTTAGATAAATTTGTGATTCCTCAACAAATTGGAACAAAGGAATAATTGGTTTCATAGGGACAAATTTTAGATGCTATTAGAGGGAATTCCTAACATCCAATGTATCTAAGATGCTGTGAGTGACCAGACTAGGTGCTTTTCAAAGTCCTTTTTGTGTGCTGTCTATCTATCCATCTATCTACTCATCTATCTATCTTTTTTTTCTGTACTTTAGGGAATGGTCTACAGGGTGTTCAGAGTCTCACTACTAAGATGGGACTCCTAGTGATCTGCCTGTTTACAGCCTTCCAAGTGCTGGGATTACAGATGTGCCACCATGCCTAGTCTCAATTGCCACCTCAGCGCGCCCTGGAGGCGGGGCTGGCACAGCAGGCCCGGAGAACGAACCCTGGCCCCTGAGCCTCCTTGCAGGTGATTTAATTCACTGAGCTACCTATCCACCATCTATCATCATGTGATCTAAATATCAAGAATGGTGTACTGTAGAGAAAATGCTGTTTCCAATTAGAGAGTGATATGATACTAAAGTCAATGGAGACACCCAGGCTAGGTTGCCATGTTGACGTTTCTTTTTAAATCCTGGATGTACTATATACTGTTGATGTTTGAGATTAATAGTACTATTGTCTACTCACCATTTTTGACCAAATTCCATTACTGAAGCAATTTGTGGGAAAAACAGAAACTAACTTTAAAGATCTTTTTGTTGAGGTTGTTAACATATGTCTTGCATAAATCCTACATTTCCCAGCCTTAATAGATTAGGTCTCTAAAACACTGGCAGGCATATACTGTGATTCCTAGATTAGATAATGCTTGATGCTAATTACTTCTATTTTTTGCCGACTCAGCCTGCCCTGAGGGTGGGGCTAGAATGACATGTGGTGCTCAGGATCAAACCAAGGTCCCCTGCACCTGCCTAAGCTTGCCTAAGCAGGTGCTTTGGACTGCTGAGCTATTTCACTGGCCTGCTAATTACTTCTAGTAATAGTAAAGTATGACTAGGTGGAAGCGGTTGCTATAATTTGTGTTCACATACATTTCAAAAATCATATCCTTTGTGTAATACAGAACTTCAGAAAAAGCATAGGCTTAAAACAATCACATATTCAAGGTAGCAATCCAAAAGCAATGAAAAAAAATCAAATGATCCAGAAACCAGTATTTATAGTGCACACTGCGCTAAAGGCAATCAACAGACACTGCATACAGACACTGTATAGCGGAGATCACGGTATGGGCTTTGAACTTACAGAAAGTATAGTTTCATGGAGGACACAGGCAAGTAAAGAAGTTAATGCTGTGCCGAGAAGGGGAGCATAGAATTAGCTTGTAAGCATAGAACCATGTCTGATCTAGCATTTGCTTAAGAATGTGTGGGGTGGGAAGTGGGAAATAGATGGATTATTACACATATTTTCATCAATTTAGAAATTAATTTTCTCATTTGAAAAGTAAATATGCTATGCTCATGTTGGACTTATTTGCTTTCCCATCCGTCCCTTATTTGGCTCCCTGCTTGGACACTGTAGTGGATTTGTAGCTGGTGTATAACTTGTTATACCCAGCTGAATTGAACTAGCGTGGTGATGGGTATAGAAGGCACACCTGAAGATTGTTGCATTATTGAAATATTGTTAGAGATGCTGTTAGGAGCAGCTGTGGAGCTGTTCGAAGATGCTAGTTCTCCTGGGTGACCTTGTCATGCTGGCTTTCCTGCTGACCTTGGCTTTTCCTATTAGATGAAGAGTTTAACTGCTGTAAATTGGCTGTAGATCATTTTGGGGGAGCTTTGGTCCTCACCTTGGGTGTCACTTCCTGGCTCTAGAAGGGAAAATGTTGCACTGCTCAGCCTCATGGAGAAGATTGGCTTTCCTGATGGGAACTCAGCTTTCCTTATCACTGGAAGAGCGGGGAACCTCAGTGTTGCTGAGGATGGCTGTGGTGCTTTTGGTAAGCCTGGTGCTTACCTTGAGCATTGCTTCCTGGCTCCAGTTCAGATCCCTCAGCCTGCTAGCCCAGATCCTTTCTTCTGCTGGCATAGACTTTCTAGCTTCCATCACTGACTTTTGGGCACTTCCAGTACAGATCCATGAATTAGACCCACAGTGGGACTTTGACATGTGTTCTGGGCCTCCAGTTGGACTTGTGGGAGGCATTGTTGTGGGCTTTAGGTTTTCTGCTGGACTCATGCAGGGTATTAGGATCTAGTCCCTCAGTTGGGTTCTTTAATAATTAGTCTGTTGGTAGCTTTCCTGCACTTTTTGTATGTGATTCTTTAGAAAATAATATTATAAAACGTGTCCTGTACCATATTATATGCCTTCCCAGAACCCCAAACCACTACAGACATATGTTATTGCAGGCTAAACCCTGAAGGCCAATATTCTGTGACTATCTTGGGTCAGCCAACAGTCCACTCAACAGAAAAATAATGTAGAAGAATAAAATTCTCCGACAATTGCCAGTTCTGCTGATAACCCACTACTATTATGGACTATTGGGCTATATTGGGGTATTTTGCTGAGTTCAAGAATCTACAATCTTTAGACTGGCTTCAAGCATGTAAAGGTCTTTTAAAGACTTCTCCAAATACAGCTTCTCTAATTGCAGTGGAGTGCCCATCTCTGACAAAACAAAATAAAAAAGGGGGACACAAATAAAAGACCATTTTGTAGTGAAAAAATATCTGTATATACAGCTACTTTCTCTTAGTTCAGTGAGAAGAAAGAATTGTAGTAATATGGTTTAGACATGATATCATGTATGGATTTTGTCCTCTGAATAAGTACTATGAAGATAATAATATGCAATGTATTAATTATTGTAACTGTCATAATAACCTGTTTGGAAACTCTTTCATTGCTGTTTTATCTTGATTCTCATTAAAATGAATAAAAGATAAAAAAGAATAGAGTTCTCTTTCTCCTGTGCCACATGGATTCCTCAACGGGTACATATTGTTTATTTTTCACATCAGCCTACCATGTCACTTCATCCTATGGAGGTCGACACATAAGGTGCCAGAACACTGTATCCTCTTTTAGTCTCCCAAGCTGGAGGCAGCAGTAATTTTCTTGAAAATGGTTATTTTTTTCCAACTTACCCCCTTTTATTTTCTTTATCACTAGTGTAAGCAATTCCCACCATTGATTTCCACCTCTGTGAAATAGGATTCTGTTTTCCTGAACAATTCCTGGCTTTTATATACAACCAATTCTCTCGGCTGATTTTCTCATTTGAGGTGCCTTCACATCCTCAGGATAAACTCAGCTTTATCACCAGCAGTTAAATATGTTTAAGTCTTTTCTATACTTTCTTTGTTCAAGGATTTACATTTTTCATTAACCTTTTCTTTATGATTACTTCTCAAAACACAAATTGTATATTTTTTAAATTATAAGAATCAGAGTTTCAAGCCATATTACTTCAACCTTCAGAAACAGTTCACTTCCTGAGTTCTTCAGGCACAACTAGCATGGTGGAAGCCTCAACAAAAGAAAATAATCCTGAATCCTGAATCTGCTTCACAAAGAATTCTCTATCTCCATCTCTCCAAAGTTTTCCCAAGGTAGTTTACCTCTTCCTATGTTTTAATATGTATTGAAATATTCAAAGAGTATGTTATAGCGTAATATGTTTAATTTGCAAAATGTCAGATCATATCATTGAAAATATATAATACTATCACTGTGACACAAGCCAAGGGATATTCAGAAGAAAACAGATACGTTGCATATAATATATAACCAATGTATTATATTAGAAACAATAGTAAAATCATCTGGCTCATTCTAAGAAACTTGAGAATTAATAACATATTAAAATTAAGCAATTACAAACAAGGAAAAATGACATGAAATGAAAAATAACACAATGCAAAACAGTAAACCAAATAATGAAAGATATAAAATTATTTATTTTTCAAATATGATAATTTTTACTCTTTATTAAGTTCTTAATAAAACAAAAAATAATGAGTTAAATAATATTGCAGACAAACAGATGTAGAGGAGACTCATAAGAGACTTGTAAAATAACATAACAAATTCATTTCTTTCCTTCTATTCAGGGTAGCTAAATGGTGGGCAAAAAATGTTTCTACATATACTCTTGTTGCAGTTAATAAACTAGTTAGGAATGAGTGACGGATTACCATTTTGTGAGGCCTAAAGTATTAATGGATAGTGGTGATAATTAATAATGTCTGCCAACATCAAAACAAAGGGAAATAACCAGAAATTATGTGCTTTCATTCAGAGAAACAGTATCACCTATACAGTGGTCATGCATACAACAAAAGTAAAGAGAAATTAGATCAAACTTATGGAATTATTAATTTAAATCTATGACTCTAAAGAAGATGTTAAAGGACATGGAAGTGCTTCACTCAGCAAAACAGACCCTGGAAAGTAAAATGCAATATTATACCTATATTTTTAATTAATTAGTGATTAAATTAATTGCCAGAAAAAATAGGTGGTGTGGAGAGAGCCATAGTTTGAAAATTACTAGGCAGGGGGTGGGGGCAGAAGGATATGCAGTGGGCCTGTTTTGGCTGCTTCTGTAGCCTGGTCTGGATTTCAAAGTCTTAACTGGACACTCCGTCTGGCACCAGGGGGAAATGGGACAATTGGGTGGGCTAAGGGAATCCAGTAACAACGGCTAGATCAAGAGGTCCAATCCAGTCTTCAGGGCCAACAATCCGGGATTATCTGAATCAACCTACGTGGGAAGACGCGAAAGAGCAACTAGAAAAGAAAAAGAAAGGCTGTAAGGATTTGGCTGAATTTGAAGAAAAAATGAATGAGAATTGGAAGAATTAGAAAAGCACAGAGACTAATTATTAAGTGGAAATGAGAGCTCATCAAAAGAAAGAGAAAGAAAAGAAGAAATCTGGTATGTATTCATTTTTTTCTTCATCCAGCTGTTATTCTTCCAGCAGTTCTTCAGATTCTGAGGATGAGGAAAAGAAGCAAGCAAAAGGAGAAAGTGAGAGAAGAACCACTCATATGAATCTTCTGAGTGAGACAGAAGAGATAGCTTAAAAAGTAAAAAGGAGTTAAAACATGCAACTGAGAAAGAAAAGGACATTAAAGGACTTACCAAGAAAAGAAAGAAGTATCCTGAAGATAAACGTTCTCCATTCGAATCCTTGTCAGAATCGATCATACTGAAGAGATACAACTAAAAAAAAGAAGAAAAGCAGTGAAGAAATAAAAATAAATGGAAAAAAAAGTAAAACCATATTAATAGGCTAAGCTGTAAAAGGCTCAAGTCAACAACTTCTGACATTGCCAGTCTTATGGAAAACCCACTACTATTATGGACTACTGGACTATACTGGATTATTTTGCTGAATTCATGCACCTACAATATTTAAATGGCAATGGAATACCCATCTCTGACAAAACTAAACAAGAAAAGGGGATACAAACAAAGGACTATTCTGTATCTGTATATTCAAAATAGTTAGGATACATACAGAGCTACTTTCTCTTAATTTAATGAATAGAAAGATTTGTACTAGTAGTGTTTGTGGACAGGATATCATGTCTGCATCTTGTACTGTGAATAACCACTAAGAAGACAACAATATGTGATGTATTCATTATTGACACTGTCCTACTAATCAGTTTTGAAACTGTCTCATTGCTATGTGTTTTTCAATAAAATTATTTAAAAAAAGAAAAAAAAAAGAAAAGCAGTGAAGAATGAGAAAAAGCAACAGAAAAAAATAAAAAAGAAAAAGAAGCATAAGAAGCACAGGAAGAAGAAGAAAAAAAAGGCTACTAACTCAAGTCCTGAGTCACCATAACAGTAACAAAAACCAGGACTCCCCTATGAGGAAAGTGCAATGTCTAAAGAAATTTCAACTGAAATTACGACACATTGACTAAAATGCATGAAGTTTCATGTCTTAGAACTGTTCCTGAACTATTCAATAGGCACTCCAGAGCCTCTGTGTGAAAGGGCCATAATTATTGCTTGCTAATTGACATCTATTTTTACTCCTCCACTGTGTGATAACCTGTGAGATAACACACTGTAGTCACACTCGTGGTTAAAATATTTGGGAGAAAGCTAATATTTTTGACTAGAAGTATCTAGTGATCAATAGAACTGAATCTGGATACATCTTAAGATGTATTCAGAAATGGCCAGATGACTGTAGTTATTTATTTATTTATTATGCGGGGCGGTGGTGTGTACCGGGGATTGAACTCAGGATATTGTGCTTGCCAGGCAAGTGCTTGTACTACTGAGCGATCTCTCTGGACCCTCTATTTTTGTTAAAATAGGGATTACATTAATATTTTAAAGTACTTGCTCTGTAGATAAGTATAGCTTAATTTTCCCCCCTTTGTATACTTTTTATTTATCTCCAGAAGGAGCTTTTAGGGTAGAGGGAGGGGGGTGTGCTATCTCTTTAGCTAGCAGAACAGTGTGCCTTTGATGCTCACCCCTCCTACTTTTCATGCTTCCTGGGGAGGTCAGAGTTGGGTACGAGCCCTCTTGCCCTTTATTGCGCTTAATAGCATCTTCTTTAACTTAACAGCTAAAGATTCCAAAATGCATGTTTTATACTGTTAAGTTTTAACCAGTGAGAAAAACTTTATGTAACCAATGATAGTTACTTTTATTTTTGTGTATGAATGTTGTTCAGGCTGCAATGTTTAGCTATTGTTAACTCTTACTTGTACGGTCTCATTATGTTTAACGACCCCTTTGCAAAGATATTTAGAATGTAAAAAGCAGGTTTTGAGTTTTTGTTTTAAACAGCTTCATACTGAAGCTGAGACTTACAGACAAGTTGAGTAGCAGAGCTGGTATGCCATATCTTGTTACATAAAGCTGTTGCCAGGAACTTAGTAAATAAAATGTTTTTAAAAAAATTAAAAAGAAATTGACAGAGGAAATAACATAATGCATAGGTCATATCTGGACATGAATTTAAGGAAAGTTAGTTTTTTAAAAAAGTATAATGACATTAAATAAATATGAAAGATAGATATTTGATATCAATAACTTATCTCTAACATTAATAGTTGTTTTGGAGTTTATGTTTTTTAAAAAGCTTATCTGTCAGTTATTCATAGTGAAAACTTTGGAGGAAAGATAGCACTAAGTTTCGGATGCAGTTCACATTGTTCCAGCAATAGAGGCTACTGTGTGTGTGTCCTGCTGAAAGCCTGACTGGTTGCACACTGATGATTGTTAATACTGAGTGTCAGGTGCGTTGGAGTCATCACACTGTTCTTCCTCTAGTGTGCTTTAAAAATTGTTCGAGATGGCTCAGTGGAATAAGTGCTTCCCTGGCAAGCACAAGAGACTGAGTTCAATCTCAAGTTCTGCCAAAAATAAATAAATAAATAATAAAACTTCTTTAAAGTAAAGGTTTCTTTATTATAAGTATCATACCACTAAACTTGAAATCCTAAGTGAAATTGATATAGGCTATGTGAAACTCCCAGCCTGACCTGGATGAGTTCGTGTTCTCTAAATCTGAAGAGTGAATTTTAGGAACAAACAGACATTGAGGATAAAACTTTATTGGAAAGAAAAGCGTCTGTCAGAGAAGGACAGAAGGGGGATCCTAGCGGGTTTCCTGGAAAGCTCTCTCTTCCAGGGACTTTTATAGTGTATAATCATGTCGGGCTAAAGTACAGACAAAGGGGTCTCCATTAGGCAGATGCAAGGTGGGACAAAACTATGGTCAATCAACGGAATCACAAGCACCATCAGTTCAGGCAAAATTGATTAGGCCCAGGACCAAATGGAGTAGCGAGTCACGTAGCAAGCGAGCATGAATGTCAAACAGGACCTTATCTGGTAGCCTTCAGACAACAATTTTTCCTGAATAATGATCAATCCTGGATGCCAGTCTTGAGGTTTGCAGCAGGGGCCTCCATCCTTCCCACAGACATAGGGCGCCTGGCTGTTGTCATTTCCTTCGAGTGCTCTTGTTATTCCTTTGAGGGCCTGACCCTGTCTGACTGCCTGCAATATTTCTAACTCACTGCCTATAACAAAATGGAGCACAATTTAGGGAGAAAAAAAAAAAGACAAAGTTCATTCATAGAGTAGGGCAGTTGTTGAGTAAACAAACAGATAAGGACTCTGCCCACATCATCAAAAGGGCTTCTGAGTGACTCTCACTTGAATGGCAAGAAATACCCAAGATAGATTAAAAACAGCACATTCTGCACACACCAATGGATTAAATGAGCACACTGACTGTGGAAGGAAGGAAACACAATTTAACATTACACAATACTTTCTATTGTAATTCTCTGCACTATACAAAGTAGAAAAGTATACTAGTTTATGAGAGCTGCTTTTAAAAGTACCACAGACTGGGTGACTTACACAATAGATGTTATTTCCTTATAGACAATAGGTGTTGTTTGCTTATATTTTGGGAGGCACTGGGTCCAAAGTGTCAGTAGTGTTGCTGGCTTTTGAGACTTCTTTTCTTCCCTTTAGCGACTTGTCTTCTATGTGCTAATCTCCTCTTCCAGCAGCTGGGCTGGGCTAGTGAGCATCCACATGACCTCATTTTACCTTGTATAGTTCTGTTTTCTTTTCAGTCTCCAAGATACCGATCTGCTTTTCCAACTACCTGTAATTCTACCATTGTTAGTGTATGTTTGTGACAGAAGCTGTCTTCGATGTTGAGACCCCTTTATACCCTTTCCTGCACCTCTTGCACCCTCTTCCTCTGATCATCTTCCCTTTCCCCAAAAGCCTAACTCCATGTTTCCTGTCATCTTTCTGTATTTCTCTTTTCTTTATATTTCACATTTCTTATGGAAGAGAAGCCATGAAACATTTAACATTCTGTGATTTATTTAGTTGACTTAATATAAAGTTCTCAAGATCACCTATTTTCCTCCTAATGACATGACTTCAGTTTTCTTTATCATTCAATGATATTCTGCTATGTATATATGTCACATTTTTTTTATCCTTTTGTCTGTTTTCAAAGTTTAGGTATAATGTGCTTTTGTAAACCTGCTTGTGCATGTCTCATTACTGTATGATGTCTTTAACTCTTTCATGAATATAACTAGGAGAATATAGCTAGGGCAAATATAATCTCTATTTTTAATTTTTTTTATTTTTAATTTTTTTTCATTTATTTTTATTTTATTGAAATACAAATGTCAATCAGACAGTTACAAGACACCTTAAACATACACATTCGATGAATTAATACATTGCAAATTATTTTCATAACGTTTTGGTATTGTACAAGGTCCATACATGATATTATATTTACAGATATTATTTTAGCAGATATCTCTTATCAGTGAATTAAGAGTGTAGTCGCTTCCTTATCTTATTTTTTATACCTGAATTATATAAAAAATTCAATAATTATTTACCTAGTGGATGACCATAGTACTAAAAGCCGACATAATATCCTGTCCAACCACCATTAGTGCAGATCTTGCCTCTCATAGAATTATGTAGAAGCACAGCATAATCTATCCCAACTGTACTGTCTATACTCACACATCATGATGTTTTCTTTCTACAACCCTTCCTTTGTCTACACCTGTCAAAAGTGGGCACTCCATTGACGTTCAATTAACTTAGGTGCTTGAACTCGACACCACAATCCAACACAGTCCAGCATTCTACAGCCATAGTGAGTTATTCAAAGAAATTGTCGACCATATCCATTTACAGCTCAGCTTAATATTATGGGCTCACGATGTATACTTCATTTTTATACTTTTCTGCTGGATGGTTAAGACCTAGGTAGATCAAGACTTATATACCAACACAAGAACTTTATATTTCCTATGTGGTCACTGAAGTCCTCGCAGGGTTTATCTTCTAGTCCTGTACATTATTCTGTAGTTCCTTTGTGTCATCCATGTGGATGAGTCACGGCCAATGCTTGACCAGATTGCTCTCTGTGAGAGCTTGAGAGAAAGTTTTCTCTTCAGGTGACTCTCCCCAGGCACACTATAAAACTTCAATCTCTTTCCTCTGTGGCTCCACAATCTCCTTGCTCAGAAAATTTGGAGCTCACCTTAGTCTCATCATATTGCAGTACAGGTTCTCCTATGTCCTGAGTCTTCGCTGACCTTGAAAGGCTAGATCCAAAATGTTCGCTGGCCTTGTGGCTCTTCTATTTCTCCAACTCTGACTTGTGATCTTAGGTTGTTAACCATCCAGAAGAAAAGCTGATTAGTATCCTGCAACATATGCCATTCACTTTGCCTTATCTGACTCAATTGATTTTACTTGTTGTACATTTCCTTTTGTATTTCTGCTTTTCGCTTGTTATACTAGGGAGACTATACGATATT
>PVKA01027149.1:0-30857 GCA_004027165.1 Ctenomys sociabilis
TTTTTTTTGTTTTTTTTTTTTTTTTTTTTTTTTTTTTTTGTCTTTTTGAGACAGGGTCTCACTATGCAGTTCAGGCTGGCCTTCAGCTCACTTTGTAGCTCAGGCTGGTCTCAAACTCAAAACAATCCTCCCGACTCAGCCTCCCACAGTGCTGGGATTACAGGCATGCCCCACCATGCTCAGCTCCTACTCTTTTCTTGAAAGAGTTTTTATATTTTTGCTGGCTAGAATATGGAATCCTAAGATGAAGAATCTCTGATTTATTTATTGTTGTATCACCACCATCTAGCATATCAGTGGCTCAGTAATAGTTGAAAGAATGAATAAATTTACTTTGGATCTCTAATTGCTATTAAATATGCTTTTTATTTCATTCTAACATACAGGATTTTGGAGATGGAGGTGCTTTTCCAGAGATCCATGTGGCCCAGTATCCACTGGATATGGGACGAAAGAAAAAAATGTCGAATGCATTGGCCATTCAAGTGGATCCTGAAGGAAAAATTAAATATGATGCAATTGCTCGACAAGGACAGTCAAAAGACAAGGTACTGCCTCAGATGTCTCTTTTCAATGATAAATAATTTTTGAAGTTGTTTTTTATCTTGTGGAGATAAAACCTTATTTGGGTTATGTTAAAAGTAGCAATGAAGTTAGGTATGTTGCTGAGTTACGGTGTACTTACTGAGGATACACAAAACAAGGGAAGAGAAAGGGAAGGAGGAGTAAAGTACATTTAGGTTAGCTTCAGTATCCAGTAGCAATGACTCTGCTTTTTGCAATTCTTGGTGATAGACAGGTTCTAGAGTTCAAAAACAATTATAGTACTAACATTCTAAAGTTGCTAACAAACTTCTGAAAATCTGTAGTAATCCTCAGAACTCTGTACAAAAAGCAGCTTTTTTTCTCTTTTGAGACAGGGTCTTAAGAAATTCAGGCCTTGAACGCTATGTAGACCAGGCTAACCTTGAGAGTGTGGCAGTCTTCCTGCCTAATGCTCCCAAGTGCTGGAATGAAGGCGTGTACTACCACACTTAGCCAAAATTGATTTTTTTTAAAAAGTTTATTTGTACTCTCTTCTCATTGCCTCCATATATTTACAGAAACACATTTTACTTATCTTAAAATATTGTGTGATGGAGGAGATTGAACCCAGGACCTCACACACATGAAGCCTCGAGGTGTACCACCGAGCTATAGCTCAGCCTTCATGTTAATAGTTGTTTGGTTATAATTATACAGAATTTGGGGGAGTTTTTCTGTTTGGTTGGTTTTGGACGGGCTGTTTGTTTTTTTGCCCTAGATTAAGGACCCGACTAGAATTTTCTATCCTGATTTAAGATGGTGCTGTTTACAAAGTAACCCAAAACGCCAACAATAAAATTTACTTAAAATAATTTCATCATAGAACAGTTATACTCAGAGCCAAGGAACTATTTATAAGAAGACTTAGTTTTTTTCTTCTTCCCTTTTTTTTTTTTTAAACATATTTGGTACAGAGTTTCACTATGCAGCTCAGACACGTAGTGATCCTTCTGACTCAGCCTCCCCAGCACTGGGATTACAGACATGGTGGTGCACCAACATGCCTGGTCTTGGTCACTCAGTGCACCCAGGGATGAGCCAGCGCAGCCTCAGTTCCTGTGCTTGCCTGAGCAGGCGCTTATTCTGCTGAGCTGTCTCACTGGCCCTTCTATTTTTTTTTAAATAAATAGTTGGGATAACAGTAAAATAATTTTTTAGAATTGATGATGCTGGAAAAATGTTGAGAGCCTTCACTACCAGCCCTTTGCTCTCTCACTCCCAGACTTTTTCATTTACCCTCTGAAAACCCATCAGTTGGTATTACATTGTGGTTGTTGAGCTTTTGGAAAACTGCAGTCATTCAGATTTTATCTCTTTGAGTTCTGCTATCTTCATGGTCTTGTCAACCATAACTTCTGCTCTTCTCCATCCTGTTTCATCCTGAACAAGTGACTCTCCCATCTGTTTCAGTAAAGATGGAAGATATCCTGCACTTTTTCCTTTTATTTTCACAATATCTCTTCTGTAAGCCTCATCTTACCAAGTGTATTCCGGTTCACAGTCCCTTAGCTTTTTCTGTGGAACCTCAATCCTCTCAGCTTTTCTCTTCTCTTCTTTTTTTTTTTTTTTTGATGGAACCAGGCATTGAACTCAGGCCCTTGCACTTGCCAAGGAAGTGCTTAATCCACTGAGCCATCTCCCTGGCCCCTGTCTTTATTTCAATGTCCCCTTTCTATTAACTTTTCAGTATGCTTGTTTTTCTTTTGAAAATATAACTCACCTCAAAGCTTCCTCTGACTACCTCCTAATTTCCACTTGATTTTCTTTGCTTTCCTCAAGCTTCTTTTGTGTGTGTGTGTGTGTTACCCGGAATTGAACTTGGGACCCTGCACTTGCCAGGCAAGCACTTATTCTACTGAGCTATTTATGGCCCACCTCAAGCTTCTTTTTTTTTTTTTTTTTTTTTTTTTTTTTTTTTTTTTTTTTTTTTTTTTTTTTTTTTGTCTTTTTGAGACAGGGTCTCACTGTGCAGTTCAGGCTGGCCTTAAGCTCACTTTGTAGCTCAGGCTGGTCTCAAACTCACAACAATTCTCCTGCCTCAGCCTCCCTAGTGCTGGGATTACAGGCCTGCGCCACCACACCCGGCTACCTCAAGCTTCTTATAAAAGTCAATTTTCACTGTTTGTACTTCACCTCCTTCTCCCTCTTCAGTTCACCTACAGAATGACTTTACCTCAGCCAGCTTGCCAAGGTGGCTTTCTGGCAAACATTTTTGATAAAAACACATTTTCTTTTACAATTACTTTCATGTCACTTAGGATGACTGTTGAAACTGCTATCTTTAGTCCAGTTGTTTGATTTTGAGAGTTTTGTGTTTGGTTTTTTGGAGTTTTGTTTTGTTTTTGCTAGGCTTAGTTCCTTAAATTGTAAGGACAGATCTATCTAGATTTCCCTAAATTATTGCTTAATCAAATCCAAACCTAAATGCATAATTTGTCACTTAATTTACCTCTTGTATCCTCTAACTCACTCAATGATTGTGATACCTTCCTAATTGTCTATGCTGCCTGGAGGATGTTTTCTTTTACCTTATTGATGTTTCTAAAAAATTACACAAATATTCTTTCATGGTAAAAAATACCAATGGTACATAATTATAAGCAGTTCTGTCTGCTTTTCTCTTTCTTTGCTTGCCAGAGGTGGTGTATCTTTCCAAACTTTTGTGAATTTAGATAATTATCTATATGTATTCTCACTTCATATTCCACTTAATAGAATTTGTTGCATGAAAAAGGATTTAATACTTTTTAACTTAATGTTTTAAAGAAATCTTTGTGTGATGGTGGAGATTGAATCTAAGGACTTGCACATGGTAGCAAGTACTCTATCATTGAGATGCATCTCACCTTTTGTTTTCTATTTCTATTTCTCATCTTTCAGAGTAACTGGGATTATAGGCATGTACCATTATAGACATGTGCAGAGCCCTGTATTCCTTTCAGCATTGGTGGCTTTCAGTTATTTTATTTTTGTGAACAGTACTTTATTCAGGCCAGGTGTAGCGTAGTACACACCTGTAATCCCAGCACTGGGGAGACCAAGGCAGGAGGATCACTGCAAGTTCAGTGTCAGCTCAGGCTACATAATGAGCTCAAGAGCAGCCTAAAGTGCATGATGAGACTCTCAAAAAAAAAAAAAAGAAATTAAGATTCATATACAGGTATATTTACACATTAATATTTATGTAAAATAATTATAGACAATACTTAGTGAATAAAAGATTTTCAAACTTTAGGTGTGACACACTACCAGTGTGTTCTCCCTTGCTTAGCAGTCACTCTCGTTCTTCTGTTTCTCTCAGGCCTCTTTTTTTCCTGATACATCTCAAGTATATTTCTTTTTCTACTACTTAGTTCAGGCCCTTATCATTACTTGTTTGATTTGTCAAAGCAGTCTGAGCCCATCTCCTTTGTCATTTATCTTGCTTAACCAGAAAAGCATTTCATCCATGGCTATCATTCTTTTTCTTATACATGTGCACATAAAAGTCTGAACATGTAAAGTCTTTCCACAGTCTTTAAGATGAAGGCCAAGTTCTTACAGCATGCTTGACCCTTTGCTTACCTTTCTATTTTTGAATATAAAATAATTGTTATAAGTAACTGTAAAGTACAAAAAACTTTCATGCATTCTCTGTAAATGTCTGCCATGGAGAACTACTTGCAATTCCACTAATGGCATAGTCTCTGATCTTGAAAACTTCCAAGGCAGTTGCTCCTGTATCTGGAGAGCCCTGCCTTTATCCTTTGAAAGAATTCTATTGTTTTCAAATCCCAGCTAATTCTTCACTATTCCAGAGTGCTTTCCCTTTCCTACCTATATTGGATGTCTCTCCTCTCTTTAAGATTCATTATAGTGGTTTTGCCTTTTATTGTAATTATCTATACACCCATGATCTTTGTCATTTGATTATAAACTCTGAGAGCAACAATACTTTTTTTAATTCCTCTGGCACTTTTTTGTCTGAAAGTTTGACACAAAGGCCTTCACCAGTGTTTGTTGGGCAAATGATTGGAGTTTTCATTATACACAAGAAAATTAGGTGCCTATCCATTAGGACATATGCTGGAAGTTTACCTTGAACCATGGAAACCTTCACTTGATTCTGGCTCTTTTATTTTGGTATGTCTCTGTTTTAGAAGAGTGCTTTCTCTACTGGATATGCTACCTTGTGCACCCATTTGTTAGAAAAAAGCAGTAAGTCTAGGGCAGAAATTTAAAATTGTCAGTTTGCGTTACTTTGAACAGCTTTCACCCATGTTGCATTATGTTTCAAGACAGTTCTGTTGCTAAGCAAGTGTTTTGTCTGATTTATACGGGAATGTCTAGTTTTTATTTTTTCCTTCTGTTGCAACTATATTGGTATAGTTGTTATTTTATATTGAAAATAGAGTAGACTGTTACAACCAACTTAATTTTTGACTTCAGGGCCAAGGAGATAGTGCAGTAGAATAAGCACTTCCCTGGCAAGCACAACGAAGTTCAATCCTTGGTTCTGGAAAAAAAAAAAAAAAAAAAAAAGGTATTCTTTATTGAGGGCCGGGGAGATAGCTCAGTATAATAAGCACTTCTGTGACAAGTGCAGGGGCTTGAGTTCAATCCCTAGTTCCACCAAAAAAAAGAAAATTTTTTTGATTTCAAACATTTGTCCAAATAAAGTCTTTAAAGCCAAGTATTAGATGTTTGTCTACAATGCTACTGCTACACTTGAACAGAAATCTTTTTTTTTAATATATTTATTTGTATTTTAACTTGAAGAGTGAAAAATAGAAAAACAAAGAGAACATGACATAAACAGGGTAACATACAACAGTACAAATGTTACAGATTTTCAAAACATGGATAGGTAATTATATATGTATATATGTGTATATATATGTGTGTGTGTGTGTGTATAATTTTTTTTTTAAATAATACAGTCCAACACAGATCAGCAGTCCACAATAGAAGCAGGTTATCCACAGAAGTTGTAGACTTGAGCCATTCACAGCTCAGTATATTAACATGACTTTACTTTATATACCTCCATTTTTATACTTTTCTGCTGTCTGGTTAAGACTGAGTTACAGCAAGACCTATATAACAAGAAATGTAACCTTTGTATCACATAAGGTCAGTCAGGTACCCTTAGGGTTTATCCTGTAACCCTGTACCGCACTTTGTAGATCCCTTGTCAGTGTCAGCCTTGTGGATGAGTCACGGCCATTGCTTGACCAATTTGCTCTCTGTGGAAACCTGAGAGAAAGTTTTCTCTCCATGTGACTCTCCTTAGGCACACTATACATCATCAATCACATTCCTCTGTGGCCCCATAATCTCCTTGATCAGAAAATTTGGGGCACTACTGAGTTACATGATGTTAAGTACAGGTTCTCCTATGTCCTGAGTCTTCACTGACCTTGAAAGGCTAAGGCCAAAATATTGGCTGACTTTGCAACCTTTCTTTTTCTCCAATTTTTGATCTGCAAACATAGGTTGTTAACCCTCCAGAGAGAAGTTTATTATTACCGAAGTTTATTATTACCCTGCAACATATGCAGTTCAGTTTACCCATCCTATTAGTTTAAATATCAGACATCAGAAATCTTTTTTAAAAAAAATTTTTTTAAGCTTTGTTTGGTGCCAGGTCTTGCTATGCAGCTCAGACTCATAAGTGATCCTCTTGTCTCAGCCTTCCTAGAGCTGGGATTACAGGCATGCACCAGCACACCCAGTTTCAGTGGCCAGCACAGTGTGCCTGGGGTTGTGGGACTGACATGGCATACAGTATTGGGGATTGGACCCAGGTCCTTGTGCTTGCCAGGCAGCCAAGCTATCTCTCCAGCCCCTAAATGCACATCTTGTAGTTTAGAGAAGTGCCACTTGGGTTCATACATTTTGGTTTAGTTCTTTTTTACTAAAGGTGAGTTGTTGGGGCTGGTCAAATAGTTCAGCAGATTACAGTGCCTCCTTAGGCAGAACGGAGACCACAATTTGATCCTTGCCATGCCAGCCCTGCCCCTGGAGGCACTGAGAAAGCAATTGAGACTGGGCATGGTGGTATGCATCTGTAATCCCAGTGCATGGGAGGCTGGATACAGAATTACTGTGTATCTGCTCTGTGTAGTAAGACCCTATACTAAATACATAAAAAATAAATAAAAGTGGGTGGATTGATGCATTTTGGAATTTATTGTAATAGTTGAGTTTTAACTGAGTACTTCTGTGCCTATTATTGCTACTTTTGGGTAGATGTTTCTTTTTTTTTTTTTTTTTGGTCTTTTTTGAGACAGGGTCTCACTATGCAGTTCAGGCTTGCCTTAAACTCACTTTGTAGCTCAGGCTGGTCTCGAACTCACAACAATCCTCCTGTCTCAGCCTCCCGAGTGCTGGGATTACAGGCCTGCGTCACCACGCCCGGCTGGGTAGATGTTTCTTGATTGTTCAGAACTCTCCTGAACATTGTACAATGTTTAACATAACTAGCAGCTATTCAGTACCAGTGGTGTCCCCATTGTCTTAACCAGAAACACCTCATCTAAAAAGTCTTTGTACAAAATGGAATTTTAAAACTTCATTATCATTCAGAAGACTATATAGAGTTCTTGACAAATGATAAAACAGGGCTGGGGCTTAGCTCGGTACTCTAAGCATCTGCCTGACAAGTGCATGGACCTGAGTTCAATCCCCAGTACTGTATGCTGTGCCGGTTCTGGGCTCACCATGCTAGCACCAAAACTCGGTGTGGTGGCCACACCTGTAATCTCATCTCTGGAGAGGCTAAGACAGGAGGATCAGCTATGAGTCTGAGCTGTGTAGCAACACCCTGTGCCAAATAAATAATTTTTTTTTTTTTTGGCAGAACCGGGGATTAAACTTAGGCCTTTGTGCTTGCCAGGGAAGCACTTATTCCACTGAGCCATCTCCCTGGCCCCAAAATAAGTAATTTTTTAAAAACTAAAAATGAAGATTGTGTTTTTTTTTTCTATCCCACCTGGCAAATATATTGTCAGGCTTATTATTGTTATTATTTTTTCAGACCAGTTCTTTAGCAGTTTTCAGTAATAAGAAATTATCTATTTTTAGTTGGGCATGGTAGCACATGCCTATAGTCTCAGTTTGTGGGAAGCTGAAGCACAGTGATCTCCACAAGTTTGAGTCCAGTTTAGGCTACCTCGTGAGTTGAAGGCCAGCCTGAGCTACATAACAAGAGCCTGTCTTAAAACTGAAACAGGGCTAGGGAGATAGCTCAGAATAAGTGCTTGCCTGGCCAGTGTAAGGCCCTTAAATTCACTCCTCGGCACCACAAAAAAAAAAGAAAGCACCTGTTTTGTGGAAGGTTGCTGCTGTGTCTTATATGCAAAGCTCATTTCCATTCCCACCTTCACAGGGATGTTGTAGTTTCCAAATAGCCTCCCCAGGGTCCGGGGAGATGGCTCAGTAGAATTAAGTGCTTCCCTGGCAAGCACAAGGGCCTGAGTTCAATCTCCGGTTCTGCCAAAAAAAAAACAAATAGCCTCCCCAGCCCCAGTGCCTCCTAGGATACAAACTTTCTTCAGTACCTTTGGTTACCAGGCTATAAACTTCGGGGGTTTATAGTCAATTACGAGGAATCTTTCTCCTTAGATGTCCTTCAGTCAGCTTGTGAGATGCTAGAATCTTATTGATGCTCATTTAAAGGGTTATTAACTTTGGAATACCCATATGAGAAGCAGCAAATGGCTCTTGTGCGCTAAATTAGTACTGAGACTAGGTTGGACATGTATGACAGCCAGGGAGCATTTGCTTTAGAGCTTCTTCCTATAATGATTGCTGAATAAAAGTGATTAACTCTTCCTAGTCTGGATACTATCTTCTACAGTTCTGTTGTATAAATTTCAGTTTATAGTGATACAGATTTCTCCATCCTGAAAAGAATTAAAACCCTTGAGGTCATTTAGTAAGTACTTGATCTTATGTACTGAGAGCCTCATTTTTCTCATTAAAGTGAGCTTTAACTTCCCTTGCAAGATGAACACTTTTAAGGATAGTGACAGTGATAGCTCATATATCAATAGCACATTTTGGACTAAGGCTACTCTTTTTGTGGCCTGCTCAGCCCACCCTGGGCCAGGGCTGGCATGGCACGAGGCGCTGGAATTAAACAGATCCCTATGCTTGCTTAAGCAGGTGCTTTAGACCACTGAGTTGTCTCACCAACCCTAGGGCCACACTTTCTTACTTGCTCCCTCTTCTCATTCCTTAACAAAACAGGTTTGAGATTTCAGATTATAGTTATCCGTATTTTCTAGCTATAGTATTTTCTAGGAAATCAGTAGCTTACATAGAACATTCTGAGCCAGCATGATGATATGCACCTATAGTCTCAGCTATAAGGGAGAGTGAGGCAAACAGACCCCTTGAGCAAGCAGTTTGGAGCTAATGGCATAGTTGGTGAAGTTCCATCTCTTTTTTTAAAAAAAGCTATAGAAGAAGAAAGTACTATGTAGGACCTAAATTAAAATAACCATTGGCATGTAATAAAGCATCTCTGAAATTCATTTATTCATTTGTGCAAAAAACTAAATACCTCTATGGACTAGGTGTTATTGGCACCAAAGATACACTAGTGAATATTCTCATCAGTACTATGGTATAGTCATTACATATCTCAAAGGTTAAATTACTTTATATATAAAATAAGGGGAGAGATACAGCAAATGTTTGATAAATGTTAGGTATTATTATTTTAATAAGGAGACATTAAGTAAATTAATCTTCTGTGAATAGTGCTTTGAAGAGAGTAAACAGTGCTCTGAGTTAATGATTGGATAAAGGGTTTGCTACTTTAGCCTTTAGTTCTGATACAAAGATAAAGAACTCACTTAGGAGCTCCTATAGTTTGTGGGGGAAAGGAAGATACATTGCGAGGAACAGAAGAAAAGCTTCTGGGATAGACGCATGAATCATGGAATGAAAATTACAAGAGCACAGGGCTGGGCATGTGGCTCCAAGTTCGATTCAGGGACCAGAAAGAAAGTCCCTTTTTAAAAAAAGAGGATTGGGGCCAGGGCTATAGCTCACTAGAATAAGTGTTTGCATGGTGAGCACAAGAGCCTGAGTTCAATCCCCAGTTCCACAAAAAAATATAGATAAATAAAAAGGAGGATTACTATATAAGGGTACATTGAAACTGTGTGGGTAAGTCCAGGTCAAGTCAAGGAAGCCATAAAAAGTACTTTTTTGCTCCATTCACTGGATCAGGAAATTAAGACTATTGTCACAAACTATTTTAAGGAATATCATATGGTAGGATTTAGTTATTAATACAGGACTTTCACTTGTGGTAGAAAACAGTTTTCTATAGAAAAATTTTGAAGATCTTAATGAGTAGGAATTTTTATTTTCATATTCTTAACTTGTCCTTTGTTGAATTTCTAACTAGAGCATTAAAATCTGGAAAGTGTAGTATTTGTTAAACTTCTGGTATCTGTTGTATTTTTTTTTTTTTCTTTAAAATCTGCCATGTAGATTTTGATGAAACTGAGAAGTATAGATGAACATGAGAGTAAGTACTGTTTGTCGGGGGCCTGTCATTTTTCAGTGTCTGCCAAAAAGAAATTACGTTGAGCCTATAAAACTCATACAGCAGTCCTAACTTTGTGCATAAAGTAAGTTATATAGGGAGAATGTAGTTTTTTTCTTTTTCTTTTTGCCTTCTAATGAAGAAAATGTTCAGTCACTGTGGCACTTGTTCATTTTCATAGTCTCTCAGTAGAATTGATGCCAAAAAAGGAGAAACATTATAAATAGGATGAGGTCAATGAAATTTTCTAGGCCCAGTGAATTTGAAAATTATTTGATAACCTGACTTAAATTCTGATGAGTTTTTAATCCAAGATAATGGTGCTAAAGGCAGTTTTATATGATCATTAATTTCAAGTCTTAGTGTGCTTCAAAAATAGAGATCACTGATGCATAAGATTTTGTAGGGAAAATTTATTTGGATACTGACTTGATTAAAAGATCTCAAATAATTTAAATGCATGGGGTTAAGGGAAAATTATTAACATTTAGCCAGGGCAGCAATTTGTGTATGTATTAAGCTCCTTTAAGTTTTAAAAGCTAAAATACTAAACTGCATATCCTAAATTTGTATGTATTCATAGAGGACGTATTGACATTTAAAATGACTTAATGAGATTGCTTCTTTTCATTTTCTGCTTTTCTTAAGCCTGCTTGTGTTTGAACATTTTAGGTCATTTATAGTAAATACACTGACCTGGTTCCAAAAGAGGTTATGAATGCAGATGATCCAGATCTGCAGAGACCTGATGAAGAAGCTATTAAAGAGGTAACCAGTAATTGACATGCATTAATTTAGATAACTTTTTATGTTCTTTTTAACTTCTAAATCACTTACTGCTATGTCTTACTTCAGATAACAGAAAAGACAAGGGTAGCCTTGGAGAAATCAGTATCACAGAAGGTTGCTGCAGCCATGCCAGTTCGAGCTGCTGATAAACTAGCTCCTGCTCAGTATATCCGGTATGAATCACACCTGGAAGTCTTAATTGCATTTAAGTCTTGACTTGGGTGAGGGTTCTAGATTCTTTGGTGGTTTCAGATAGTCACAGTCATAAATGCATTGTTGTGAAAAAATGATTTGAAGCCTTTTGACTCTTAGGAGACTATTGAAAGCATAATTTTTTTTTTTTCCTGCATTTTGTACCAGGGATCAAACTCAGGACCTTGCACTTAACCCGCAGAGCCTATCTCCCTAGCCCAAAAGCATAGTTTATAGTTTTTTTTTGTTGTTGTTGTTGTTGTTGTTGTTGTTGTTTTGTCTTTTTGAGACAGGGTCTCACTATGCAGTTCAGGCTGGCCTTAAGCTCACTTTGTAGCTTAGGCTGGTCTCGAACTCACAACAATCCTGCCTCAGCCTCCCAAGTGCTGGGATTATAGGCATGCGCCACCACGCCCGGCCAAGCATAGTATTTTAAGATACTAGTATTATGTTTTTTCCAAAGTATCTCTGTTTTTAAAAATTAACATGCAGGCCAGGGAGATAACTCAGCAATCTAAGCATCTGCCTGACAAGCACTAAGGAACTGGGTTTGATCACCGGTACTACTGTACCAGCCACCAAAACCAGGTAATCCTAGTGCTGGGGAGGCTGAAACGGGAAGATCACTATGTCTCTGGGCTGCATAGCAACACCCATTACCAAATACATAAATTTTAAAAATAAAAAACAAGGGCTGGGGAGATGACTCAGAAGAATAAGTGCTTCCCTGGCAGACACAAGGGCCTGAGTTCAATCCCCAGTTCTGCCCAAAAAGAAGAAAAATAAAAGTAAAAAATAAAACTTAACACAGTACATGATTCAAACCATTATTATTTCTAGTTTTCTATTTATATTTAATAACTATCCTTATAATACTTATAAATTTTGAAGCATTTAATTTGATTAAATGTAGGGGGGGTCATTTGTATGTAGATACTAAGGGAAAACTCAGCTAGTAGAGCTGCTGCCAGTATTTTTTGTGTTTCACAACCAATGATTAACCCAAAACTGGTAATTGAAAATGCCGGGCCAGGGAAATAGCTCAGTAGAATAAGCACTTCCCTGGCAAGCGCAAGGACCTGAGTTCAATCCCCAGTTCTGCCAAAAAGAAAGAAAATGCCTGCTACTGTTATCATGCTTTTTTTTTTTTTTCCTCAAGTGCAGACATATAAGCTAGGTGGTCTTTCCTAAACCCCTTCTCTGAGAAACTGAATAATCATTCCATCCTGGTAAATGAACACAGATGGACTATTTGCAGATAACCACTCTAGTTTACATTTATTTGTGTCTCATAATTTGTTAGTTTTCTTACCTCTGTGCTGAGTGCTCTACCTAAATGTTTTATAATTTTCTGTTAATACTTTGTGAAAGGAATTTAAAATTTAGTTTTCAACAGAACAATACCTACTGAGAGCTTGAAGTACTTACCACTGTAGTTTTTATCTGCTTTCTTCAGGTATACACCGTCCCAGCAGGGGGTGGCTTTTAACTCTGGAGCTAAACAGAGAGTTATTCGAATGGTAGAAATGCAGAAAGATCCAATGGAACCTCCAAGGTTCAAGTAAGTTGATGGCTTCATGAGAATGAACTCCTTTTCTTTAAAGAGGTGTTAAATGGGAAAAGTGTCTCAGATATCCATCAACATCTGAATGGATAGTCAAAAGTTGGGTACATTGGTTCATGGAAAAACAGCAACACAAAGGAATTAACTGTTAATAGCAAAAATGCATCTTAGAATAATTACACTGTGTGAAAGAAGCCAGGCAAAAACAAATACATATGGTACAATTCCATTTTGTATAAATTCTAGAAAACAAAAGCTAATGTAAAATAATAGAAAGTAGATCAATGGTTGCCAGTGAAGAAAAAAGTACAGACAGAGAATAGAGAGACCAAAGGAGTAGAGAAAGGACATTCAGGAACTCTTGTTATGTTCAAGACTGTACGTGTCAGTTATGTTCACTACCTTAATTGTGATGGTCTAAGTATAGTTAACTGTCAATTATATCTCAATAAGCTGAATATATATTACTCTGTGCAGTCACATCATGGCAGTGGAGTAATGATGACAGGGTCAAAGTTTTATTTTTGAGGCCAAGCAATAAGTATATTGTGGGTGTTCATTACACAATTCTGATTTTTTCTGTTGAAAGCTTTACAAAAGAAAAGAGAAGGGTGATACTTGAGATGTAATAAATAATTGGGGAATAACAATTCTCTAATTATGCTTTCATTTTTCACTCAGGATTAATAAGAAAATTCCACGAGGTCCACCTTCTCCTCCTGCACCTGTCATGCATTCTCCTAGTCGGAAGGTATATATAAAGTCTTTTAAATATATTATTTTTATACATAATCTTTCTGTGTTTAGATGTACATATCGCCACATAGATTGTACTGTTCTTCTATTAATTGTTTTTTAACTCCAAATAGGGACCCAGTCAAGACTACAAAGTATAGTTTCTAGAGTGTTCATAGGAATGTGTAAAAATATTTATAATTTCTAAACTGTTTATGGGAATGTATATGAAATATTAGCTATTAGTTTTATTAGTAACTTAGACTCTTATCAGAATGAGCAAGATCTGTTTCATGTGAAGAATACCCATAGATGCTGGGAAGAGAGCTCAGCATCATAAGCACCTGCCTGGCAAGCACAAGGTCCTGAGTTAATCTCTGGTGCCCCCCCACCTCTCCCCAGGCATCACCCCCCCAAAATAATAGAATACCCATAAGTATAGGATGTGTACGTATGGATTTATTAGATTTCTGGTTGATATTCTGAGTGGCTTTTTAAAGTATTTTTAATTCTCAGAAAATTTTTATCTAAGAGAAGTGTAGAAAAATACTAGCATTTACAAAAATGTCAAACATTACTTCTAGATTCTTTTTATTTTTTACATTGTTATCACTAGAAACCATAGTATGGGAACATAATATATAATACTGCACAACCAAGTGGAATTCTAGACTTTGAGAAAGTATGTCCATGTGTCAGTGAGCACAGCACCATCTTTAAGTTGTAAAGATTGTACTTGGTTTCTTAGGTAGACTATTTAAATTTTAAAATGTCTCTTTTTTTCTCAATTCAGATGACTGTAAAGGAACAGCAAGAGTGGAAGATTCCTCCTTGTATTTCCAACTGGAAAAATGCAAAGGTAATTAAGTTGTCATAAAATTAGTCTTTTAGTATTAATTGTACTGGAAAACTTAAGAAACAGTTAAAGACTAAGTAACTTTAGCTGAAACCTTAGTACCCGACTTAGCTTAATTTTTTCAAAGTGGAGTGCCAGGGACTGAGGGAATAGCTGTCTACATGGAGCACATGTTTAATGTACATAAGGCCCTAACCATCCTAACAGTAACAATAATTATAGTAATTTATGTGACTTAAAAACATGTGATAGAAATGTTAGTATACATTGTCAACTCCATTAGTGCATTATAGTATTAGAAACACATAAGAAAGAAACAGAAAAAAGGGCCAGCCAGACAGCCCAGTGGATTAAAGCACCAACTGCCTGCTTAGGTAGATACAGGGACCAGGATTCAATTCCCAGTGTGCTGTGCCAGCCCCGCTTGGGGCAGGCTAAAACAGTGATTCAGACAGAGTATGGTGGCCTGTGCCTATAATGCCAGCACTTAGTCTGAAAACAGAAGGATCACTATGAATCCAATCTGTAGTGAGACCCTATACAGCCTATAGAACCTATACTAAATTAAAAACAGAAAAAAAAGTACCATACCAATTCAAGGTGATATTCTCTAGAATAAACTTTTTTTTTTTTTTGGTATGGAACCAGAGATTTAACTCAGGCCCTTGTGCTTGCCAGGGAAGCACTTATTCCACTGAGCCATCTCCCCAGCCGATATTCTCTAGAAAGCTAAAAATTATAGATATAAAAGAAATTAATTATAGATATAGACAGAAATTAAAGTAGTCTAATTGACAGTGTGAGAAAATACTAATAAATGTTTGCATATTTTCTTTTTTTTCCTGGAGTCAGGGTCTTGTTATGTAGTTTGACTTAGCCTTGACCCCACTGTGTAGCCCAGTCTAGCATCTAACTCATGGAGATTCTCCTTGTGTCAGCTTCTTGAGTGCTGTGATTATAGGCCTGCACCACCATGCCTGGCCTCAGTGCTTTAATTTTCAGCTATTTGTTTTGTTTACAACATTGTAGGTTTAGGTTGTGTAAATCCTACATGTCCTTTTAAGCACCAAATCTTGTAGATGTCATTAAGAATTTGTAAAATGTGAAATGAATTTCCTATTGTCTGAATTCCATGTATTTTTATGAACAATGGTGACTGTAACCATGGGTATTTGTCCTGTAAGTGACTTTATACAACAAAAAGGTGGGTAGCTGGTTTGGTTTGGGTTCAGTAGTTCAAATATAACTATATGGCATCTGGAGCTGATTCTATAACACCTTATCAGGAGACCATGGTCACTCCTTAGGAGATTGTCAGATACCTGGAAAAACAAAGCTAAGCCTGAAAAATAGTCAGGGATATTTCTTGACTTATATATGGAGAGCTTTGTCTTTTTTTTAAATTCCGTTTATGAAACAAGAAAGAATCTAATGAGTTAATAAAGTATAGCAGATTTAAACTACCTAGCCTGAACTTGTAAGTGCAAAGGTTTGTGCTACCTTTGTATGACTTTTTTCAACTCCAATAATTTGGCTATTTGACATAATGGCCTTTTATTATAATCTATAATTATTAATATCCTTTTCGAGCGCTTGGGCTTAGAAGTCATATTGTCTGAGTTTAAATCCTAATTATGCACATATTAAACACTTAACCTTAGGGATGTTCCCCAAACTCCCTGTGTCTTTCTTTGTGAGATGGAAACAATAATGTTACTGGTTTTATAAAGTTATTATTACTGTTAAAGGAGACCACAGATAGAAAGTGCTTAATTTGTCACATAAAATACTCACTGTTAGTTGTTGCTGGTATGTATAATTTTGAAGCATAATATAAGAAAACTAACTTTTAAGAGCTTCTCAAGATGTATGTATTTTTATTTTAAGTAATTATTGTTGCTGTTTAGTCACTATTTTCTCATTGCTTTCACCTTAGGGTTATACAATTCCATTGGACAAACGTCTGGCTGCTGATGGAAGAGGACTTCAGACAGTACACATAAATGAAAACTTTGCCAAACTGGCTGAAGCTCTCTACATTGCTGATCGGAAGGTTGGTCTGTTATAATTTGTTTAATGTTCTGGTGATCTATGACTCACTCTTTTTTACCTAACAGTACCTAAAGTACTGTTAATTTAATTATAGTCTGAGTATTTAGAGAGACTCTAACCTGTGATACTTTTCAAAATGATAGGTACTAATTGCAGCTATGCACATGATCCTAGCCTTTATATATTTACTACACATCCCCTCAACCACAATGGTGAACCCATTTAATGCCTTCCCTTAGGTACAGATGTTTCCCCTATAAGGAAATTGCAGGAAAAATAAACTTTCTGCTTAATCAAATCTACATAAAATGACATCAGTGATACTATATTGAATGTTATGGTATTGGTATGTGGCCTCCAAGTTTGTATGGCATGTATTTATAACATAGAAAAGTATATTGTTTATTTTGGTCACAATGAGTTCCATTATAAAAATTATCTCTAAACTAAAAAGAAATCTGTATCAACTGTGAGCTGAGAGTTTGTCTCTTTTTTTCCCTGAGATGGGCTCGCTATTTGAACTCATTATGTAGTGCAGGCTGGCCTTTAACTCACAGCAGTCCTCCTACCTCAGCTTCCCAACTTTTGGCAATACAGGCGTGTACCACCATGAATTGAAGTCTTGTTTAATTATTTTTTCTATTAGATTAGGGGGTACTATACCAGACTGATCCCAAAACTCCCAGGCTCAAGATTTCCTGCCTTATCTCTCCAACTGCTGAGAGTATATCCACCTGCAAAGTGCATCTATATAATTTTTGATTTTTAGATTGTTTCTAGGAATGCATTAGTGATGCTGACTTAGAAGTTTGATTGGGGTTACCACAATTTCAACTATTGAAACATTCTCCAGAGTAAAAAAGTAATCTTCAAAAGTTGTCTCAGCAGGATATCATCACTTTAATCAACAATATCAGATATGAATTCTTTTTAGTTGCTTTTATAAGGAAGACTTCATTTGGGAGTTTAGATAATAGGTGTAAATATTTTTCCTTTGATAATGTCCAGTTAACATCTGACTTCACTAACAGGCTCGTGAAGCTGTGGAAATGCGTGCCCAGGTGGAACGGAAGATGGCTCAAAAAGAAAAGGAGAAACATGAAGAGAAACTTAGAGAAATGGCCCAAAAAGCTAGGGAAAGGAGAGCTGGCATCAAAACCCATGTGGAAAAAGGTATGGTTATCTCACTGTGGAATTTACTTTGAACAATATGCATCTTGTTTTAGAAAATATTTTATGTTTTGTTTGCTAACTATACACAAAAATAGTTAAATACATAAAAAAAAGATTTTAAATATTTTAGAACTAGTGTAGAAATGGAAAGTAACCTCTGTTAAGCTAAGCAAAAGAAAATAAAATGTAGACCTCTAATACGGAAACTATACTAGAAATTTTTTAAAGTTCTGAATCTGAACAATACCATACACAGTTGGCCCTAGGACCTATATCCACAAATTGAACTGTTAATTCAAAATTATTTGGAGTTCTGTTGATTTCTGCTGGGCTATGGAAAGGAATAGTTAATGCTTTAAAAAAATTGTTTTTCTCTTTTTTAAAAAAAAAAATATTTTATTTACTTAATTTAGGGTCTTGCTATGCAGCTCAGACTCATAATGATACTCCTGTCTCAGCCTCCCAAGCACTGGGTTTACAAGTCTGTGCCACCACCCTGGCTTTAGGCCTGGCACAGCACACAGTACTTGGAACCAAACTCAGGTCCTTGCACTTGCCAGGCAGGCACTTAGACTGCCAACACCAAGCTGTCTCTCTAGTCCACATTCTTTTTAATTTCTTAGTTTTTTTCCCCAGTTTTGTGAGCGTATATCTCGTGATCCAAACAACTAATTTAAAGACAATATGCAATACAACAAACACTGTTGAATTTGTATTATTTTGTTTAGTGAAATTCTGTATCATCTCTAATGTTTTTATTTTACTGTTTTGTGTTATCTTTTAAAAATAATTTTTTTTAAAAAATGTAAAATATTTATTACATAGGAAAAGGCATATTACCCTTGATCCTCTTCAAAATATTCCCCTTAAACACATTAATCCCATCATTCTTGCCACTTTCTGAAGCAGTTCTAGTTGTCTGATGTCCTTGGTTGTACCACTGTGGCTGCCTCAGTGGCAGCCACTGAGCGGATTCTAGATGTTTACTTTTCATACTCATTTAGACTTTGGAGAAGAGGCAAGAGTCACAGGTGACATATCTGGTGAATAAGATAGACGAGGACACACTGTAATGTCTTTATGAGCCTGCCTTTCCACCACAGCAATATATTCATGTATATTTTACAAGAGAACTGCATCAGAAAATGGCAAGAATAGTCTATTTAGAGTGAGGGGGAAGGGCCAGTGAGATAGCTCAGTGGACTAAGCACTTAGGCAAGTGCAGGGACCAAGGTTTGATTCCCAGTACTGCACACCACACTGGCCCCAACCCCAGGTGCACCGAGCTATTGACTGAGTCCAAGCATGGTGGCACAAGCCCATAATCTCAGCACTGGGGAGCCTGAAAACAGGAGGATCACTATGAGTCCAAACTGTACCAAATACATAAATTTTTTTTAAAAAGCTTTGCTTCAGGTGACAAAGCAAATGATTTTTTGTTTATTTAAAATTTTATTAGGGGGCCAGGGAGATGGCTCAGTGGAATAAGTGCTTCCCTGGCAAGCACAAAGGCCTGAGTTCAATTCCCAATTCTGCAAAAAAAAAAATTATTAATTTGGTATAGGTCTCACTACACAGCTCTGACTCATATTGATCCTCCTACCTCAGCCTCCCCAGCACTGGGATTACAGGCATATGCCACTATGCCTAGTTTCATTGGCCAGCATGGTGCACCCAGAGTTCCAGGGTTGGCACAGTGTGGTACCGCGGATTGAACTCGGTTCTTTGCATTTACCAAGCAGGTGCATAGACCACTGAGCTATCTCCCCAGCCCCAAAACAAAGGATTTTGAACAATGACATTTGTAAGTTCATTGTGGTGTAATTTTCAAATTAATAGTATATAAGTTGTATAGTGTAAAGTTTGTTTCTGTTTTGGTTTGGTTTAGTTTTTTTTTTTTTTTTTTTTATTGCACATCACTCTTTTACTGATCTGGAAAAAGACAGTTATGCTCAAATGAGTGCTGGCCCATGTGGTGGGGCCAAGCCATCTGGAACATGATTCAGAAATCAAACATTGTGAGACGCACTTAGACATGGTGGGGAGGCATTTTCACTGCCACCAAAACAAGGCAGAGGGATCCTAAGATACACAGCAGGATGCACTCCTACCCCACGGAGGCCAAAGCTTGGCCTGCACTGGTGTGAGGAATGGCTTATTTTCTGGTGCCCACATGTGGAAGGAACTATTCAACCACCACTAGAAGCCCCAGAAGGGTGTTTATATAATTTTCCTTTTGTAGAAAAACTGAACACCTAAACTTACTTTAGGATTAATCCCAACGTTCTGGAGCCAGCTCCTCTAGGGTGAGGGAAGAAACTCTGTTTCGGTCACCATGCAGGTTACATTCATCTCTCACTGGAATGTGGAGAGCTTGCTGACTGGACTACAGAAGAGCACAGGCCTGGCTCCGGGGAGCAGCGTGCTCATGCCACCCCTCACTGGTTGTCCTTGGCATGGACATCCCTGTCCCCTACTCAAGCAGGTCCTTAGTAAACAAAGCAGAAACACTAGTCAAACAGTTACTACCTCTCAACTCTCCTGCATAAGAAGAGCCTTCCCTGGGCTTGGACTGAGAACTAAAGGTTGTGCCCTAGAGGTACTGTTCTGACTAGATTCTATCAAGGGAGTGGATGCAGGAGCCGAAATGCTAAAAGGGAAATGGGAGCCACTGGTCCCCGTCTGCAACTACAACACAGGAGGCCTACAGATGTGGTCAGTGTGGCAGGTGGGGGAGAGGTGTGGAAGGTGGGTAGATGGGGCACAGGCGGCCTGGTGGTCTTCACTTCTTGGCCTTGCCCTGGGCAGCCACAGCTTCCATGGCTTTGCGCACGGTCTCTTCATCCCCTAGGAACTGCATGGGCTTGATAGGCTTTAAATTCTTATCCAACTCATAGACAATAGGAATACCAGTTGGCAGGTTCAGCTCCATGATGGCTTCTTCAGAGAGACCTTCCAGATGCTTGACTATCCCCCGGACGCTGTTGCCGTGGGCTGCAATCAACACCCTTTCCCCTCTTTGATCTGGGGAGCAATTTCTTCATTCCAGAAGGGCAGAGCAATAGTGTCTTTCAGACTCTCACAGGAAGACAGCTGATCTTCAGTGAGGTTTGCATACCTACAATCCTTGCTGATGTTGCTGTAGAAGGGATGGTCAGGCTCCATCGGGGGTGGTGGGACATCATAGCGTCGCCAGATCTTCACCTGGGCCTCACCGTGCTTGGCAGCCCTTTCTGCTTTATGAAGGCCAGTCAGGCCCCTGTAGTGCTGCTCATTGAGATGCCAAGTTCTCACCACTGGCAGCCACATCTGGTCAATAGTGTCCAGTACTGTCCAGAGGGTCCAGATTGCTCTTTTCTGCACTGAGGTGAAACAGATACCAAATTCATAGCCAGCATCTCGCAGCGCCTTCCCGCCGCACTTCGCCTCTTCGTGGCCCGCCGGGCTCAAGTTAGCATCATACCACCGCTGAAGCGGTTCTCCAGGTTCTAGGCGCTCTCGCTGTGTTGGATAAGCACCAGTTTATAGGTAGCCGTGGCGATGGGAGACAGAAGCAGTGCAGCTGGAATGGAGTAGGCTGAGATTCCGGCTGGTTTGGTTTAGTTTAGTTGGGGTGGTGGTCTAGAGGATTTTTTTGTTTGTTTTTTATTTTGTGACACAGTCTTGCTGTGTTACCCAGGCTGGCCTCAAACTCTTCCTTTCAAGAAACCCACACACTTCAGCCACCCAGATAGATAGAACTTTAGGTGGGTTTTGTGGTATGCCCACATTATTTATTTATTAAAATTTAATTTATTTATTTATTTGTATTTTAACTTGATTGAAAAAGAGAAGCAAAACAAATAGAAAAAAATGACATAAACAGGGTAACATACAACAATACCCTCACAGTTATCCTGTAACCCTGTACTGTTCTTTGTAGATCCCTTGTCAGTGTCAGCCATGAGGGTGAGTCATGGCCATTGTTTGACCAATTTGCTCTCTGTGGAAGCCTGAGAGAAAGTTTTATCTCCCTGTGACTCTCCACACATTAGTTTTTATAGGTGTTTTGTAGGCTTTTCTTGTTTTTCGTATATGAAGGATTGAACCCAAGATCTTCTCACTGAAGTATATTTTTTATCCTTTTTAAAAAATTTGAGCCGGGCGTGGTGGCACATGCTTGTAATCCCAGCACTCGGGAGGCTGAGGCAGGAGGATTGTTGTGAGTTCGAGACCAGCCTGAGCTCAAAGTGAGCTTAAAGCCAGCCTGAACTGCATAGCGAGACCCTGTCTCAAAAAGACAAAAAAATAAAATAAAAAAATAAAAATAAAAATAAAAAATTTGAGACACGGTCTTAAGTTACTAAATCGCCCAGACTGTAGCTTGAACTTGCTATCCTTTGGTCTCTGTTTCCCAAAGTGCTAGGATTATGGGCATGTACATTATTCCTGGATTGTGGGTGTTTCATTTTCCTTTGTACTGCTGAGAGTAAGTGAAGCATCCACTATGCCATTGAGCTACTGGTGTGTTGCTCCAGTATACTTCTACTCCATGAAATCGTCACTACTGCCAAGCTAATTAACATACCAATCACCATATATAATCAATTTTAAATTTTTGGTGAGATTAACAATTCTCAGCAGAGGCAAGTGCAAGGTTTTGAGTTCAATCTCCAGTACCCCCACCATGAAAAAGAATTCTCAGCAAATTTATTACTATAATGTAAAATTGTAAACTGTAATCACCATGCATTATATAGTTATCTCCATAACTTATTTTTCCTGCATCAGTAAAACTGTACTATTTAACCAGCATTTTCCCTGACATATATTTTTAAAACACTAGGGTGGTTGTTATGTTAAAAACGGAAAGCTGTGGGGGCTGGAGAGATAGCTCAGTGCTCTAAGCACCTGCCTAGCAAGCACAAGAACCCTGGTTCGATCCCCCCCCAACACATTCTGTGTCACCTCCAGGTGCTGAGCCAGCCACTAAAGCCAGGTGTGGTGGGACACACCTGTAATACCAGCGCTAGGGAGGCTGAGACAGGATTACAAATCCAACTGTGTAGCTAGCCCCTGTACCAAATAAATAAATAAAAGATTTTTTAAAATGGAGAATTGTGGGATGGACATGAACACAAATAGAGAAGTTACTGTAAGGCTATTATAGTAAAGCTGATAAGAGATAAGAACAAGAGGTAAAGAAAATGTTGGATGTATTTTAGAGGTAGAGCTAACAATCTGTTTAAGGCAGAAGTCTGAGAGAAAAATAGGAGTCAGAGATCATTCCAGATTTTTTGACCTAAGCAATTGGGGAAGATTCAGTTCTCATTTCCCAATATTGAGAACACTGCAGGACAAGCAAGGTTAGGAAGACAAGATTAGAAGTTTAGTAGAGTATATGTACAAGTTAAGCTTAGGATAGAGGTGTTAAGCAGGTACTGACTGGTTTATAGTGTCTAGAGTTCAACTAAACAGAAGTAACCAAGGCTGTAATTAGTAATCTACTTCCTGAATGACATATAAATAACATAAGGCAAGATGTAATACCTGCCTGTTGTACACACAGTCTAAATATACCCTGAAAATATTTAGAACTAAAATTTGGTAGGCTGCATGTAGCTCATGGGTAGAGTTTTCCTACTATGCACACATGCTTGGATTCCATCTTCAATGCCATATTAAAAAGTGAAATTAAATAAGTGCTCTCAGTTGTAAACTTGATTTAAAAAAAAATGGAAACAGCTTTTATAAGTGGGGAGGGAGGATTGAATGGAGTTAGGGAACGGGAAAGAAAAAAAATCAAGTTACGTCTGGTACAGGTACAAATTCTCTGTGATCATTATATATGTAATGGGTACCAATAAAAATTTGATTTTAAAAAGTATCCCCCCCAAATCTGAATGATTCTTGAGAAGTTAATTACAGTTTTACAAAATTTGTTACCAGATATTAGTAAATGCTGTTGTTTAATGAGTAGCTAATAGGCACAAATTAGTATTTCACATTGCCTCAAATTATTACATCAACATTGTCCAGTGGCATTTTTTAAAAGGTTTTTTTTTTTTTTTTAATTTGGTATACAGTCTCACTACACAGCTCAAACTCGTAGTGATCCTTCTGTCTCAGCCTCCCCATTGCTGGGATTATAGGCATGTGCCACCACACCTGGTTTTAGTGGCCACTATGGCATGCTGGGGGCTCCAGGACTAGCACAGCATGTGGTATACTAGGGATCAAACCCAGGTCCTTGCACTTGCCAGGCAGGCACTTAGACTGCTGAGCTACCTTCCAGCCCCTGCAATGGCATTATTGTCACTGCTTTACAGAGAGGAAATGTAAGAGTCACAGTGGTTAGGTAACCTGTACAAGGTCGCACTGCTAATTTGTGACAAAAGACCAAGATCTGAATCCAGACGGGCCAGCTCTGAAGTTTATATTAACTATGGTGTATCCGCACAGCCTGGTGAGGGTAGAAAAAATGAAGATAGACATAAATGCAGTTAAGGTCAAGATACAACCACCCCTATAGACCATAAGCAAAAGGTTCTTCTACAAGGGGAAATTTATGCGTATTTATTTTTTCTTTCATGTTATGAAAATCTCAGGCACATAGAAAAATGGAAAGCATTTTATAACAAACACCATTATTCCCCAACGAGATTTTAGTTAATTTTGAAACTTAACAAAATTTGCTCATCACATATCTACCCATATTTGTGTCCATCATTGCAGTTTACTACTTTGATGCATTACAGAGTTAAGTTGAAGATAGTACTGATACTCAATTTATGCATGATTCTAGAATTCACTTTAAAAAATTAAACTAGTACTGTTAGGACTTAAATTGATTGCAAATAAGGCTGATTATGGCTACAAATATGTGGAATTTTCTAAGTTTAAAGAATATTCTCTTATTCCAAATATTAATGGATAATACAGTAATCAAATTATTTTCAACTATGTGCACACAGAGGATGGAGAGGCACGTGAGAGAGATGAAATCCGGCATGATAGGCGCAAAGAGAGACAGCATGATCGGAATCTTTCCAGGGCAGCTCCTGATAAGAGGTAAGTGCTATATATATAAATCATGAAGAGTGGCCTTTTTATATCCTTTGGAGAAGAATTTTAGTCCACTAAGATCAGGTTTGCTTTTTCTGTTTGCTTTTTTAGTATGATAACAATAAATTGCACTTCACTTTTTTGCACTTGCTTTTGTCTTAGCAGAACTTACTATCCCTACAAGTAATCTTTACTTCCCTCACTTTATAGGATCAGGTAGAATGGAGAAAGTTAAGCTATAGAATTGGTTATTTAGATATTTTTGATACAGAAATAATGAATGGGACTGTTTTGATCTATTTTTCTACTTCAGATAGTGAGACAAATTGAATTTGTGCCTATGCCACTCCATGAGAAGTAAGCTGTCATTCCTTTATCGACATCCTTTCATATGTGTGTATCCCTAGAATACTATGCTCAGTACAGTTGGAAAGAGTAGGTTTTGAGACAAGTAAAAATCCATTCCTTTATATGAGCATCTTAATTTATAATTTAGAAAGATGGAACTACCATATAAAATACTTTGGAAAAAATTATAAGGAAATCATTTTTTGTTTTGTTTTAACAGAGTTTTAAGAGTCTCACTGTGCAGTTCAAACTGGCCTTGAGCTCAATTTGTAGCCCAGGCTGGTCTTGAACTTGCAGTGACCCTCTTGCCTCTGCCTCTCAAATGCTAGAATTACAGGCATGTGCCACCACACCCAACTATAAGACGTTCTTAATAAGTACAAAATTGTGTAAAACAAATTCATGTATTGAGGACATGAAATAAAAATTGGAAAAGTCTATGGTATACCCCAAGTCACAAGTCTGTAGTTGCTAAAAAATTGAGGAAGTACTAAATACAAAGTTGGAATTCTTAGTAAGTACTGAAGGTAAATATAAAATAAAATATTTTGTTTCCAAATGCAGTTTTCCCATACTCTAATCTTGTTTAGAGGTGACACAATCTTTTCTCAAGTAGTCTCTTAACTGGCATATTTCCTCTCACTGGACAAAATGTAGTCCTGGAGAAGCACAGAATCTGAATTTAGAGTTGTAGATAAATCAGAAATACAGAAGAAAGGAAATGAAACATGAAAGTGTTCAGTTAGTGATGCTGTTGGTTGGAATTTTCTAAATTGTAAAAATCAAAATAGCTATATATATTGGGTCCTTAAAAACCAGTAAACTGGCTGTGAGAATTGGTTACACAGAAAAGTTTTCAACTTGTGATTGGATAAAATCATATTGTCTATGAAAACCATTGTAAAATCTGTATTTTTAGTAAAGTAAGTGATGACAGTTACTATAACTTCATTGGGATCTGGAATACATACATACCAAAAGAAGAGGATGTAATGAGTGTCAGAATTCTCAGAGGAATTCAGTCATCTACTTGTTTTATTCAGAATTTATTAGAATGAAATTTTTAAATGTAGTTATTGAAGATAATTCATGTAATGCATCATTTTGCATCCCCTCCCCTAGTCCAGCTGAACTCTCATATAATAACAAATAGAGTAGCAATTTTGTATCTTTGCATACTTGTCAAGGAATTACTTAATGTTCAAGAGTTTTGTATCAAGAATCATTCTTTCAGCTGTTCCTTTTAGCTAGTAGAAAGTCCTTGTTGTGGACCTGTCTCCTTGCATCATGTATCTTTTTTAATCTTATGTTTAAAATTTTTATTAGTACATGTTGCAGTATGTAGTGATTACGATGATGATCCTCGTGGGGAGTTGGTACATTTACAGACATCATTTTACTGCCTCTTGCCTCCCCTCCCTCCCCCGAGGCAGGTATCTGAAATGCTGTAAGGGCTGTCAACCTGATTATGTATTATCTAGAAATATGTTCAAAAGACATAAACATGACATACTCATTTCTTTTGCTTATAAGATTGGTTGTATTTAAATTGAGTATGTCAAGCTTGTCTGCAAAAAAGTGTTCAATTAATGATAACATTTCAAATAGGTCAAAACTGCAGAGAAATGAAAATCGAGATATCAGTGAAGTCATTGCTCTTGGTGTACCCAATCCTCGGACTTCAAATGAAGTTCAGTATGACCAAAGGCTCTTCAACCAATCAAAGGTAAAGGAAGTCTAGGAACCGTCTATCTTGTATTTGGTATGGATACCTATCCTCAGAGAAAAGAAAATTATAGCTTTGGGTCAGCAAAAGGTATGCTAGTATGATCATGAGGGGGGAAAAAATGGAAGTTGTATGTTGTTAATTAAAAGATAAGATGAATGAAACACTTCTGATTGTAACGTCTTAAGAGTTAGGTACAATTTGAGGTACTAATGGAAAATGAAAGGCAGGTGATAAAATTTGGTTCTGGTCTATCTACCTTTTGTTTCTAAAATAGAGCCTACCAAAAAAAAATAACCACTGTTGAATTATTTTGGTGATAGTTTTTTGGGAGGTATGGCATTACTGGGGATTGAATCCAGATTCTTTGTACTGAGTTACATCCTCTATCCTTTTTTATTTTTTACTTTGAGACAGGGTCTCATTAAATTGTCCTGGCTGGGCTGGAATTTTGGATTCTCCTGTTTCAACCTCCCAGAGTGCTAATATTACAGGCAGGCAGCCCCATACTTGGCTGGATGGATCTTTAATGTTATAGAGACATGTGAACTTGAAATCTTTAAAAAATGAAGCCTTTGGGTTGGGGAGATGGCTCAGTAGAATAAACACTTATCTGGCAAGCTCAAAGGCCAGAGTTCAATCCCCAGTTCCACCAAAAAAAAAGAAGAAGCCTTAAAATAACCCAGAATCTGATGTCCAGTACTGTTTTTTTGTTTTGTTTTGTTTTTTAGGGAAGGGTCTACAGGGTGTTAGGGAGTTCAGGGTCTCACTACTAGATCAAACTGATAGTGATTCTCCTGTTTTCAGCCTCCCATGAGCTAGGATTACAAGAATGTGCCACCTAGTCTCAATTGCCATCTCAGCATGCCTTAGGGGTGGAGTTGGCACAACAGATCTGGGGATCAAACCCCAGACCCTGCGCCTTCTTGGAGTCACTTTAATCCACTGAGCTATTTGGCCGGCCCTTTAGTACTGTTTGTTATTAACCAACTAGAACACATTTTCACAAGCCTAATGTTGTTGAAGATATATAAGGAAGTAGATCAAAGATGAATCCAACTTTGCCCTCAAGAAACCATAAATATATAAAGACGGGGTAAGGAATATAAAAGTGTCAGTTGTACTGGGATAGAAAAGTTAATTATAGCTTGGAGAGTTTTAGAAGATTTGAAAGTAAATTTTAATATGCTCTAAGAAATTTATTGCTTTTTATATTTCCTGTGTTCTAAATTTTGTATTATCTCAACCCTTAAAAAATTATGTAGCCATAATTTTTTATCTATGTTGTGTAGAGAAAGAAAATGAGACATTCATTAACTGATGAAATTATGATCCCTACTTGAATGTTTTGGCCCCAGTGGTAGTTTATCAGCCTTAGCAAATAAAATTAGGGTTGAAAGTACAACATAAGTATATTATTTTTTTATTTTTACCTGTTAGAAATTTAAAGCATTTAAGTTATGATGTTTTAGTCACTTTCCTGTTGCTGAGACAAATTACTCAAAACCCAAAATTTATGTAGAAAAAGTTTACTTGGCTCATGGTTTTTTTTTTGTTGTTGTTGTTGTTGTTGTTGTTGAGCTGGAGATTGAACTCAGGCCCTCTACTGAGCTCTCTCTCTAGCCCCTTGCTCATGGTTAAAAGTCCATGGTCAGCTGGCCACAAGACAGAAGAAACAGGATGGCAAAGGGGCATGGTGGAAGGAAAGGTGCTCATAACAGCCTGAAGGCAGAAAAACAGCAAGAGCCAAGAAGAGAGTATGTTTCTAGGTCCAGGCCCCAGGCCCCATCTCCATAATACCAGGACAGCTATGAATTCGTTAATGGACCAAGCTACTGATGAGTGTAGTGCCTCCACAATCCAGTTATCTTCTACAGATTGTCTCATCGCCAAGACTCCATACCTGATACTTTATATCTAAGAAGGAAAAGTTTATTTCTACTGTTTGTAAGGGTTTCAGTCTGTACTAAACTGGCCCCAAGGCAAGGTGGCAGAGCAGAGGACCATGGCAAAGGAGAACTGCTCATGATGTGTCAGGTAGCAAAGAGAACAATTAAAGGAGGGAGAAGGATGTGCCTTTCTAAGCTGTGGCCCAAGTAACCTACCTCTTCCCAACCTCACATGTAGCTATAAACTCATCAGAGGACCAATATACTGATAAATATCACATCCCCCCAATCCAGTCAGCTCGCAGAAGCCCCACCTATGAGAGCATGAGGCTTTCAGGGAACATCTTAGATATGGACAACTACAGGAGGCTTTTGTGAATATTTTATTTATAAACATAGAATATGAAAATTTTAAGTGTTTCACTTTGATGCATATCAGACCATAGTGCAATGAAATTGGAAATCAATAGCAAAAGAAACAAGAACTGCATAAACATATGGAAATTAAATAGCACCTTCCTGAACCACTATTGAGTCATAGATGAAATTAAAGAAGATATTGAATAGTTTCTACAGTTAAATGACAATACAACATAACAGAACTTAATGGGGCACAATGAAAGCAGTGCTAAGAGGGAAATTTATAGCAATAAATACCTATATCAGGAAAACAGCAAATGCAAATAAATAACTTAATACTAAACTTCAAACTTTTAGAAAGAGAACTGGCTAAGCCAAAAGCTCATATAAGGGAGGAAATTGTAAAGATCAGAACAGAAATTAATGTATTGGAGACTTAAAAAGCAATACAAAGAATCAGTGAATCAAAGAGTTGGTTCTTTGAAGGATTAAATAAAATTGACAAACCCTTATCCAATGTTATAAAAAAAGACTCAAATCTGCACAATTAGAAATGAAAAGACTGAAATCACAATGGCCCCTGCAGAAATCCAGATCATCTGTATACTTTGAAAACTTACATTTCTTCTAAGATGGAAAACACAGAAGAAATAGAATCCTAGATACATATGAATTAGCAAAGCTTAATCAGGATATAAAAATCCTAGATAATTGTGGAAGACATAATTAAAAACCTGTCAGCAAAGAAAAAAGCAGGCCCTGGTAGATTCACTGCTGAATTCTACAAGAAATTTAGAGAAGACATAATACCACTACTTGTCAAGCTCTTTAATGAAATTGAGAGAAGCAGTACTCCCAAATTCATTCTGAAGACAAATATTACCCTGATACCAAAACCAGAGAAGGACCCAACTAAGAGAATTACAGGCCAGTCTCCCTAAGGAATATAGATGCAAAAATCCTCAGTATGGCAAACAGCACACTGCAAATCAACGCAATTATACTTCATGAGCAAGTAGGATTCATCCCAGAAATGTAGGAACAGTTCAACACATGTAATAAATAGTGCACCATATTAAGAGAACCAAGGACAAAAGTCTTAACAATCATGTCAACACATGGAGAAAAAGCCTTTGACCTAGTCTAGTATCCGTTCATGATAAAAAAAAACCCTACAGAAAATTAGAATATATGCTCTTCATTTCAATCTGATGAAAGCCATATATGACAAACCTATAGGCAATATCATAATAAATGGAAAAGTGGAAGCTTTCACTGTAAAATCAAAACAAGACAAAAAGATGTCCAGTCTCCACTTATGTAATTCTGGACACTTTAGCCAGAGCAATTAGACAAAAGAAAAAAAGGAATAAGGAAGTTAAATCATTTGCAGATGACTTGATATTCTACATAGATAAATTATTGAGCCTTATTGCTATTGCGTTATGCACTGTGATATTGTAAGATCGTTAAGGGATATAACTTTTTAAGAAATTTTATGCCAAATTTTCTTGGATCTTCTTGCCACTGTCCATTAAAATTGAAGTTGTCAAGAACCTACTTATATTAGATCCCTCAGTTTTAATGATTACTTTGTTAAAATACTTCAGTTTCTTAAATGAATACCTTATTTGTGTCACAGGTATGGGTAAGAAGCCAAATATGAAGCTTACGTACATTTGATAAATTCTTTTTTTTTTTTTTACAGGCCCTTGCCCTTGCCAGGCAAGCACTTATTCTACTGAGCCATCTCCCCAGCCAATTACATTTGATAAATTCTTAAAGATGACCTCCCTAAAATTTGTAGTTGATTTTGAAGGTGTGAACTATACTATGAGCAACTGTATGTTTTTCATGTGAAGAATCAAATATGTATTTTTATTTCATGTCATTCATTTTCCCACAGGGTATGGACAGTGGATTTGCTGGTGGAGAAGATGAAATTTACAATGTTTATGATCAAGCCTGGAGAGGTGGTAAAGATATGGCCCAGAGTATTT